>OX637533.1:69541798-69544159 GCA_951800035.1 Linnaemya tessellans | reverse complement strand
TTTTATATGAGAAACATTTTGTTTTCAAATTTAGCACGATCTCTTAAAAAAATAAGTTTTTAAATTTCACAATTTTAGTAGGGAAAACTAAGATCATTTTAAAATCACTTGATAAACCAAAAAAACAAACAATATCTTGATGAGGCATGTTAGTCAGTCTAGAGCAGTGATGTCAGCCTCATACACAATTGTGGAAGCAAAAACTCACATGTACGCTTACGCTCTTTTTATTTTGAGAGCGTAAAAATATAATTGTTTTACTGAAAAAACACTCTCATTCAGCGGGAAGTATCGCAAGTCCCTGTTTTGAGGCCTCTAAACAGAAAAATAATATATTTATATAAATATATATATATATACAATACATATAAGAGGTTTTGAAATAAGTTGGATCCACCATATGTAGGTACATCTTTTTCGAAAATTTTCTTAAAGTAGCTTTTTAAATTAATTCATAAGTAAGACTTTTTTGTAAAAAATTGTTTTCTCTTGTATATAAAACTAACCAAAATGTTCAGCTTAAAAATGGAGAAAACATTTTTAAAATTAAAATATCTGAGCACTTGGCAAATTTTTTGAAAACCCTTTTTTTACAACTTATAAAAATTAGAAGATATTATTGGTAAATAAAAAGGATACCCTTAGAAAAAGGCCACTAGTTTAGGCCTCGCAAACCGCACATTTCTCCCGCTGGGAATGTAAGAGATAAGAGTGATCTTACCAACACAATCACATTTGGACATCACTGGTCTAGAGTCAAAAAACTTGTTGATGTTGTTGCTTCCATTTGCGAACACCGCTGACGATGTTGATGGTTTCTTGATTCTCCATAATAACTTTGATATTATCACTACACTCTTTGATTGTGTCACACTAAATTTTAAAACGCCGTTATTTTGTAACGTCATTATTCAATGTTACAAAGTTGTTTTAAACGTCCATTATTTTGTAAACGTCATTATGCAGTGTTACAAAACTTGTTTCAATTGAAACAATGCTGTCCATGGGACGACTTATTGTACAGGTATCAATACAGATTCAGAAAGGTGATAAAAAATACCTTTCCAACAAGCCCAGATTGAGAAATCTACTATAATTTCTATCCGATTTTTATGAGGAATTTAATTAAATTGTTCTATGCATATATGGAAAAATTTCTATTTTGAAATTTTTGGGGTGCTCCAAAAACCGACTTAGAGCTATGTTTCTCTTGCGCAATATTTGTCAGAATCACCTATAGATTACGTTTTTTGCTATACGCTTCATAAAAAAAAAAAATCGCTCCATACAATTTGACCCACCTTAATATATATATTTTATATATATATATATATATATTATATATATATATATATATATATATACATATATGTATACATATATGTATACATATATATATATAAATATATTTATATATATATATATATATATATATATATATATATATATGTATATATAAAATATATATATATATATATATATATATATTTATATATATACATATATATATATATATATATATATATATATACAGCTAAATCTCAATCATTGCCAAGCAGCACAGGAGTTGTTTTAGGCAAAACCGTACGAGATTTTAAAGGTAGACGTTGCTGTACTCAGCGAGCCATATAAGAAGATTGTATCTGCAAATTGGGTTACTGATGATACAGATTACAGCAGCTATATGGACTACCGGTTTTCTTTGATATTGAGGGAGAGGTTATCACCGCAAATGTGGGTACACGCGGGGCCCGCTGTTTTCCGGCATATGTTTTGTACAGCTGTTTATGTTCCTCCTAGGTATTCTATTGATGACTTTCGTGTTATTATAGACAACATAGTGATGGGACGCTGCAGCCAGGAGTCCTGTTATAATAGCAGGGGATTTCAACGCGTGGGGCTGTTTGAATGGGGCCTGCCCCTTGACGAATGCAAGGGGAAGGATGCTATTAGAGGCCCTTTCTGCGCTAAATGTTGTGCTCTTGAATTCTGGAGATGAGGAAAACATTTAGACGAGGAAATGGTGGTTTCAATTATTGATATTACGTTTTGCCAGCGATACCATTATAAAAACCGTGTAAAACTGGAGAGTATCTGATGTTTTATACTCACAGCGATCACAGTGCCATTATTATGGATATACAGGATGATATACGGCATGTGACTCCCCGTGCACAAGGTTTTGTCGGGATGGAAAAGTGAATACCTTTGATAAGGATATTTTTTGCCATCTGTATGGAAGGTATGGAATTAAATGGTTCAGCTGAGGATATGGCAAAAACAATTGGTAAACCATATCACGCGGTCGTGCGATGCATCTATGGTGAGGCGGAAAAAGATCCGGAAAAGGGGCCACCGGTT
>OX637533.1:69354298-69534298 GCA_951800035.1 Linnaemya tessellans | reverse complement strand
TCTCACGTAACTTGACTCAGTGATCATTCACAACGGTATCGAGGATTTTCTTGATATTTTCTTCAGTAACTACCTCTTTTACCTTTCTGTTGATGGCATTGTTGCAGTGCTTGTTCGGCAGCGTTTAAATTCAGCAATCCAATATTTTACCATGTAATCTGACGGAGCAGACTCACCGTAATGTTTATCGAGCTTTTCTTTTGTCTCTTTCGCCTTTTTCCCTTTCAAATAATAGTGTTTAATCACTGCACGAACTTCACCTTTTCCCAATTTTCAAGAAACACAAAAGTTGCTTACTTCGAACGACTACAACAAATAAACAAATCGATGAATTTGGGTGAAATTTTAACAGCTGACGTTTGAGAGGTCGCAATTTCTAAAAAAAAATATTTTGTGTTTGTTCTGCCATCTAGCGCTAGGTAGCTTCAATATCAATAACTCTCAATCATTGTCAAACAGCACAAGAGTTGCTCAAGCAAAGCGTACGATATTTAAATATAGACGTCGCTGTACTCCGGGAGACATATAAGAATATTTTATCTGCAAATTGGGTTGCTGATAATACAGATACATCGGCTATATGGAACACCGGTTCCTTAACATTAAGGGAAAAGTCAGCACCACAATGTGGGTACATTCGGGCCACAGTTTCCGGCATATGTTTGTACAATTGTTATGTCCCTTCTAGGTATTCTATTGAGGACTTTTGTGTTATTATAGAGAACATAGTGATGGACGCTCCAGCCAGGACTTCTGTTATAATAGCAGGAGATTTCAATGCGTGGGCTGTTGAATAGGGTTGCCCCTCGACAAATGCAAGAGAAGGATTCTATTGGAAGCCCTTTCTGCGCTGAGTGTTGTACTCTCGAATTCTGAAGATTAGGAAACCTTCAGAAAAGGTTTCAGATTACGTTTGCCAGCGATACCATCATAAACCGTGTAAACTGGAGAGTATCTGATATTTATACCCACAGCGATCACAGTGCCATTATTATAGATATGCAGGATGATATAGGTCATGTGATCCTCCAGGCACAAAGTTATGACAGGATGGAAAGTGAATACCTTTGATAAGGATATTTTTGTTATCTGTATGGAGGGTATGGACTTGAATGGTTCAGCTGAAGATATGGCAATGCAACTAGTAAACCATATCACGCGGTCGAGCGATGCATCTATGGTGAAGCGGAAAAAATCCGCAAGGGCGCCACCGGTTTATTGGTGGAATAATGTATTGCTAGCTCGAGAGCTGAGTGTATACGTGCCAGAAGGCAATATACAAGCACTCGAAGTAGGTTAGCGAATATAAGAATAATAAGAAGGCCCTAAAAATGGCAATTCGTAGGAGCAAGCGGCAGCGTTTTCTTAATATCTGTGATCAGGTATATAATAATCCTTGGGGTCATGCATAGAAGCTGGTCACCAAAAAACTTAAATGCCTAGGACCGTCACAACCGAGTGAAGGGTCAATCCTGGAGCAAATTGTAGACCACCTCTTCCCCCATCATTGAGCACAACCCTCCTGCGAAACTTTAAACTTTTCCTTGGTCACAATAACAGGCCGTTAAGCTGTATCCCGAGTTCTTAGGAGTGGTAAATGCATGCTTAAGTAAGGGGATGAAGACAGACATGGCCTATCAGACAACCAATTTGGCTTCTGGAAAGCAAGGTCAACAGTGGATGCTATAAATATGGTAGAAGAATCTGCTGCTCCAGGGAAGAGTTGGAGGAATTGTACAAAAGAGTACTATGTAGTTTTGGCGTTAGATGCAAACCGGGTGCGTATTGTTGATGCTTTAACTCGATTAGACATCCCAGAATATCTGATAAGAATAGTGCAGGATTATTTCCGGAATAGAGAATTGATCTATAATACAGATGTAGGTATAAGGAAACGTAGGATTAACGGTGGGTTTCCTCAAGGATCGATACTTGGACCATTGTTGTGAACAGTAATGTACGATGGTGTACTAAGATTGAATTTACCTACAAGGGTAAATATAGTGGGATTCCCAGACGATTTAGTCTTAGTGTGTGAAGCCAAAGAATTATTAGAGGCAGAAACCATTGCAAATGCCAGCGTACAATTAGTAAAGTCCTAGATGACCTCAATGGGATTAATTCTAGCTGATCATAGAACCGAAGCGGTTTTGATTAGCAGCCGTAAGGCTAGGGAATGTTATGTTTCGAGTATTTCAAGGGACTGTTTATTTTAGAGTAAAAAGATAATTACAATTCAAATGTAAATATGATTATGACAATTCAAGTATTAATTTCACGAATGCTAAGCTTATGTATATATTAAGGAATACAGTGAAGTCTCATATATAACATTATCCCCCCTTCTTTTTCCGAAAGTCATCCGGGTTGAACCGAGCCACAGCAGTGCGAGTTCTCTGACTTCTTCTTAGTTCTGGTTCTATTGCTAGCGGTGGAGTAGAGTTTTTATCAGGCGACTCCAGTTGATCTGTCCTCTGTTGGATGCTGGTTCCGTGATCTACACAACATTTGACTGGATGTAAAAAAGGATTCATTGTTTGGTTTGTAATAATTCTAGGCTTTAGTTGGTTTTGATGTCTTTTATAACTATGAAAATCTGTTTTTACTATGTACACCATTTTTCCGATGACCTTTTCAATTCTTCCATTAATCCACTTGTCTCCTCTCGAAAAATTTCGAAAAAAAACAGGATCATTAACTTTGTATTTGGTACTCTTGTTTCGGAGGTTTTCAAGCTCTTATTTTGGAGGTTTTCTCTGCATTTGTGTTAACAGTGTTCGTATTTTACGGCCGTGAAGTAATTCAGATGGGGTTTTTCCTTCCGAATTTGGTATGTTGCGATAAGTTGATAGACATTTCAATACAGCCTCTTTAACAGCTAATCCATCTTCAATATTCTTGGCTACTGACGTTATAAATGTACGTACAAAATGTTCAGCTAACCCATTGGAGGCGGGTTGAAAAGGAGCTGTTGTTAAATGTTGTATACCGTTAGTTGAGCAAAATTGTTTAAAATGTTCAGATGTAAGTTGAGGGCCGTTATCACTTACTAAGGTTTCTGGCAACCCTTCAATAGAAAAAATTGTGGATAACAACGATATAGTAGCTAAAGACGTTGTCGATAACATCTGACAAATAAAAGGAAACTGCGAAAATGCATCAACACAAATTAACCACATGCTACCGAAAATGGGACCAGCAAAATCAATATGAACTCTTTGCCACGGACGTATCGCGGCAGGCCAGTTGATGTACTCTTGCGTTGGACTTGCACTATATAAACTACAATTTTCACATGCTGATGCCATTCTTTCTATCTCTTTATCCATGCCTACCCACCAACAATGTTGTCTAGCCAATCTTTTCATTTTTATGATTCCCCAATGACCTTCGTGCAATAACTTTAATACTTCGCTTTGAATTATTGTTGGTACTACAACGCGAGAACAATTTGATGACTCCCAAAATATGACGTCATTTTTAACTATTAAACTGTATTTTTTGTTAAAATAGGGAATTAAACATTTTTCTTCAGTCCCGATGAACGCAGGCCATCCCTTTTCCACGTATAGTTTTACTTTGCTTAGTATGGGATCTTTAATAGTATGTTCTTTGAGAATATCAATATTTATTGGTGTTTTGATTTCTATTATCGAATTGCAATACTCGTTATCGAACTCAGAGTCAGGTCCAATCGGTAGACGCGACAATGCATCCGCATTAGCATTTTCTGCGCTGCTTCTGTACTTAATTTCGAACTGGTATGCCATTAAAATGATGGCCCAACGTTGAATTCTATGTGCTGTCATGGTAGGCAATTGTTTATTAGGGGCAAAGATGGTTACCAAAGGCTTATGATCCGTTAGTATATAAACCTTCGTCCATACAAATAAATATGAAAACGTTTCACTCCAAAAATAATGGCTAATGCCTCTTTTTCAATTTGACTGTATTTCTGCTGGTGTACGTCAAAAAATTTCGAGGCAAATGCTATTGGCTGCTCTGTTCCACCGGGAAGCAAATGAGAAATAACGGCACCTAGCCCATGGGAAGAGGCATCAGTTGCCAGGATAATAGGCAAATGTTCTTGAAAATGGTCCAACTCTCCAGCATGTACGATATGGTTCTTTAGAGTCTCAAAAGCTGTCTGTTGATTTTTTCCCCAGATAAATGTGGCATTCTTTTTGCGAAGTTGATTTATGGATGCTGAAATTTGGGAGAAATTTGGTATAAAGTTGTTGTAGTAATTAACCTTACCAATAAAAGCTTCCACTTCCTTGATATTACGAGGAGGCCGAAGCTCCTTTACTGCACGAACCCCTGCTTCATCTGGCAGGATCCCTTTTGCACTAACTTGTCGTCCGAGATATTCTATTTTGGTTTTAAAAAACTCGCATTTAGACTTTTTACATTTAATACCATGTTCGGATAAAATGGCAAAAACTTCTTCTAACCGCCTCATATGTTCTTCTATGTTAGGAGCAGATATAATTATGTCATCCAAGTAATATCCGCATCCTTCAATTTGCACAATTGCTCTAGGTATTTCTGAAATATAGCGAGTGCACTTGCTATACCATAGGGCATACGCTGATACTGAAACAACCCAGCTGGTGTATTCACAACTAAAATGCTTTTGGATGACTTGTCCACTTCCATTTGAAGATATGCTTCTCTTAAATCAATTTTAGAAAATACCTTGCCATAACGAATTTTGTGAAACAAAGATTCACGAGTTGGCAATGGATATTGTTCAATATCAATTTAATTATTTACCGCCACCTTAAAATCAGCACAGACTCGAAGGGAACCGTCTGGTTTTGTATTAAGCACTATTGGTGAAGCCCAATCGCTAAACTGGATTGGTTTCCAAATACCAGCTGTAACCATTCGTTCAGCTTCCTTTTGAAATGTTTGCAGTTGTGCGAAAGGAACTGGCCTGCTTTTGTAAAATTTTGGTACAGCGTTGTCTTTTAAGACTATACGTGCTTTAAACGATTAAATTATTAAATTGAAATTTAATAATTTTGTTTGATATTTTAACATCAATAAACATTTTATTATTTTCATTTCTTATTATGTCTGTTATGCTTAAGATTTGATCGGTTGCTTCTTCAGTTTCAATGTTATTATTTGCATTGTTTTTCATTTTCTTTTTATTGTCAATTGACAAACATACAGCAGCCATGTGCCCTTTTTTATTACACTGATGACAAACAAAAAAACGAAATCGGTAGTTCTCCCTTTCATGATATACCCCGCCACCAGTACATGATTTATATTCATTTTATTATTCTTTGGTATTCCTTGTTTATGTACAAAATTTAAATCCGAAAACCCCTCAGCACTCTCTTCTTTATTTGCTTTTATCAATTGTACGCTTTTCGTTGTCGCCTCGTATGATTCTGCAATCAGTAGAACTTCTGCTAGCGTCAGCTGCAGTTTTTGCAAAGCAGAGATGCGTACGGGGTCGTGTGGAGTATGCAGAATTATCATGTCTAGTATCAACTCGTCGGTATACTCCTTAGCGCAGCTGCTTAAACTACAAGTAAAATTGCAGTTTCGCACAATTCCACGCAGCTCAGCTACCCACTCTCTATATGTTTGATTTGGTTTCATGACTAACTTATGAAATTCGTATCGTGCAGCAATAGTATGTACTTTTGACAAAAAATGTTCCGTTAACTTTTCTTTTAACTCATCATAAGTTTTATTTTGCAAACTTTGTCCACCAAATAATTTTTTTAACAGCTCAAATACTGCTTCACCACTCCATGCTAAAAAAATGATTTTTTCTTTTCTGTACTTTGTACAGCATAAGCTGCAAAATGTTGTTCCAGTTGTTCTACATATGACTCCAATGTTATTTTTATCGTTCACCTTCTGTGGAATTATCCAGAAAACAAACAAACACGTTTTTAGTTTTAGAGTTCAGTTATATTACTTTTTTTTATTAATTTCCTCTTCTTTTAATTTTAATACAAATGTGTTTTACAGAAAGTTCTAGAGAAGAATGTGTTTTCAAGTTAACAGTTGTTCTTCCTCTTTATTATAAAATGTTAGGGTTTTCAATTCATGTCAACACTCCTCCTCAAGTTTAATTTTAATAAAATTAAAGTTGGTACACAAAATTCAATAAGAACCCTATTATGGAAATACATATTTAATTTTAATAGTCTTATTGTTCTTCTACTATTTACGGACTTCAATATTAATTTAATTAATTACTTTAGTTTTAAAGTAAGTTTAAATTATCATACATATTTATAAAAAAAAATCATGACATGAAATTTGTTACTATGTTTTCAAATTTTTGATAACACAAAGATTTTGTAAATATATCAGCCAAATTCTGACTTGAACTTACATATTCAATATTAATTATGTTCATGTTAACTAAATCTTTAATAAAATGAAATTTTATATCTATGTGTTTTGCCCCTTTTGAGTTCTCATAGCTTCTGATCATACAAATGGCTCCTTGATTATCAACTAGAAGTTTTGCGGCAGCTTTGCAGTTTAGATGTTCACTTATTCCTTTTAGATTGATTAGTTCTTGTGCCGTTATAGCTGCAGCAATGTACTCCGCCTCTGCTGTCGACAATGCAACACAGTGTTGTTTCTTTGAAAACCATGCAACTGGGTTTTGACCATGTAATATTATGCCTCCACTTACGCTTTTCCTATCTTGTTTGTTGTTGGCCCAGTCTGCATCTGAGTGTCCTTTCAAATCATTATCTTTTCCCTTTTTGAATATCAGTCCTCTATCCTTAGTTTGTTTTATGTATCTTAGTATTCTTTTGGCGGCTTTCCATGTTTCTTCGTTCGATTTATCTAGATACCGACTTAAGTATGAAACTGCATATGTCAAATCTGGCCTTGATGTTATTGTTAAATATAATAAACTTCCTATTAACTCTCTGTATCTTTCCTTTTCGTCTTGTTTTCCTCCATTGTCCTCTTCTGTTATATTAAAGTTGGTTTCCATAGGTGTTTTAACTCCATTACATTCTGTCATTTCAAATTTTTGTAGTATCTTTTCAATTAGGTTAGTCTGCTTCAAAATTAATTTGTTGTTCTCTCTCACAATGTCCATACCCAAGAATTTCCTTGCTTCTCCTAAGTCCTTTGCATTAAATTCATTTTTAATTTCTTTTATTATTTCCTCTGAGTTGCCTATTAGAAGAATGTCATCAACATAGATCAACATCCAGCAGTCACTTTTATAATACAGGCAGTAATCATATTCTGATCGGTTGAAACCTTTCTTTTTTGCAAATTCATCAATAGTTTCATTCCAGCATTTTGGTGATTCGTCTCACCCATATAAGGCACGTTGTAGTCTTAGAGCCTTCTTGCTACAAGGTAGTCCTTGAGGCGGTTTTATATATACTTCTGTTTTAAGTTTACCATTCAGAAATGCGGTTGGAACATCCAATTGTCTGATAGGTAGATTTTCATTTACAGATTTCGAGAAAAGCATTCTTATTGTTGAAGTTCGTGCAACTGGCGAGTAAAATATATCATTACGTTCGTCTCTTTTCAATTGGAAGCCTCTCGCTACTAGTCTAGCCTTTTTTGTTCCATCTTCTTTGATTTTAAAAATCCATTTTGTATCTATGGGCTTTTTATCTTTTGGTGGATTTTCTTCTTTCCAGGTTTCTAAATTTTTTAATGCTGTCAGTTCCTTGTTTATTGATTCTCTCCATTCTAAACTTTTAATTGCTTCCTCGTAATTTTCAGGTACACCTTCTTGGGTTATAAGGCAGTACGCTACGTTCGTAACATAGTCTTTCAGGTAACTAGGTTTCTTTATTTTTCTTCCTTTTTCTGTTATATTCTCCTCCGAATTCTTTATTGTTTCCTCTGCAAGTGGTATGTCATCTATAAACTTATTAATTTCTTCTTCATTTTCTTCGTTTCCTGTGCTGTATTCACTTTCTGATTCTTTATCTGATTCATTGATATCCTCCTGTACTGGTGTATTTTTATTTTTAATTTTAATTTTTACAGTGTTGTCTCCGTTTTCATTTTCTTCATTTAAAAATATTACATCTCTTCTTTCTAACACCTTTTGTTGTTCTTTATCCCATAACTTGTATCCAGTGAGTGTATATCCGACCATAATGTATTTCTTGCTTCGTTTGTCTAGCTTTTGTAGGTACTCTAAGTTTTTACTGTATACTTCACTTCCAAAAATCTGTAGGTATTTTAGGTTTGGTTTCCTTCCCGTCCAGCTTTCCGTTGGTGTTTTATTTTGTCCTTCTACAGGTATACGATTTAATATGTATGTGGCGGTTTTCGCAGCTTCTCCCCATAGCTCTTCATGAACATTATTCTCGTACATCATAGCTCTTATTTTCTCGAATAGTGTTTTATTGTATCTCTCAGCTTTTCCATTTAATTGGGGACTATGTGGTATTGTGTAATCCAATAGGATTCCATTTTGTCTGTAATAATCTTTCATCGCGTCGCTAGTGTATTCTCCACCACGGTCACATCTTAATTTTTTTACTTTCAGGTCTAACTGTCTTTCAGCTTCTTTTATATAGATTTTCAAATGTTCAAAAGTTTCTTTTTTATTTGTTAGTAAGTATACTTTTGTATAGTTAGTGTAATCATCTATAATAGTTAATAAGTACCTTTTGTTGTCCCATGAAGTAGGAGAAATTGGACCACAAATGTCCGTATGTATGATTTCTAATGGTTTTTTAGCTCTTACTCTATTTGTATTAAAAGGAAATCTGTTTTGTTTTGATTGTACGCATATCTCACAATCGGGCATACTATCAATTTCAATCTTACTTATTTGCATTCCTTCAACCATTTTTAACATTTTCTTCATCTTGTCTTTTCCAGGATGTCCTAACTTACGGTGCCATTCCCCAGCATTTGTTTTGAATGTTATGTAGGATTTTTCTACTTCTTTTTCATTTAGTGTTAAGTTTATTGTGTATAATCCATTTTCATTTTTATTACCTTTTAATATTTGTTTATTATATTTCTTTACTATGACGTTCGTTTTGGTAAAAGTTACCTGGGCATTATTTTCCGTTAGAGCGTTTACG
The DNA here is from genome assembly GCA_951800035.1 of Linnaemya tessellans. NCBI lineage: Eukaryota > Metazoa > Arthropoda > Insecta > Diptera > Tachinidae > Linnaemya > Linnaemya tessellans. The sequence goes on along the minus strand of OX637533.1, from coordinate 69,525,230 downwards.
GACAGCAAGTTTTTGTTTAGGTTGGGTACATATAGAACATTTTTTATAATAAAACCATCTGTTTCAATTTCACCTTTCATTTCGGCCCGTAATACTTCATTTTCTTTAGCTGTGCTTATTTGTGTATAATCCCTTTTCATTTCCTTTAGTATATTTTCATCGTTCATCATATGGCCAGTACACCCCGAGTCTATTACAAATTCTGTTTCTTTTCTTGTATATTTATCGTTAATTGTTAATAAAGCTGTTTTAATGTTAATAACAATCCTTTTCTGTGTGATTATATTTTTTACAAATCTTGCACTGTTTTTTAAGGTAGCAGTCCTTTTCACTGTGGTTATTTTTCTTACAGATTATGCAGAACTTGTCTCTTGATGGTTTTCGTTCAAAGTACTTTTTATTTTTATATGTGTGCAGCTTGTTGAAATACGCTTCTTTTGTTTCACATGAATCATTCATTCTTTTTTCTTCTGTTAATAGTCGAGCTGTAAGATTGCCAAGAGTTTTTTCTGTCTTTGATGTAGAGTCCCATGCTGTTGTAAATGTATTGTATGTTTCGGGTAAGGTTGAAAGTATCTTAGGTATTAGCATGTTATCATCCACTTCTACTCCAATGTTTTTTAACCTGAATGCAATATTTTCTATTGCACTTATGTGGTGTGTCATGCCTTTGGACTTATTAAATGTATACTGGAACAACTCTTGCATTAAGTCACATTTTTGTTGCTCAGTAGTTTTCTCAAAAATTTCACAAAGTTTGTTCATCATTTGTTTTGCGTTTTCACAGCTCATTAATAAAGGCAGTAATTTCTTATTTATTGTGCACATTATTATCTTTTGTACTTGAGCGTCCAATTTCTGGTTAATTTTGTCTTTAGTTGCTTTGGCTTCAGGTTCATTATATACAGTTTCGTACAGACCTTCACTTTTAAGTAAAATATTTACTTGGAATTTCCACATAGGGAAGTTTTCTTCACCATTAAGCCTTTGGATTTCCTCGTATTCGTGTTGCTTTTCCATTTTCTAATTTCAGATTTTTTTACAATTTGTGTGTTTGGTAGTTTTAGTGTTTTATATGTATTTTAAAACAAAATTAATTTTACTTGTTTTACGTTTGTTTGTTAGACTGGGCCCATAACCTGTTATTTCTATCGTTCACCTTCTGTGGAATTATCCAGAAAACAAACAAACACGTTTTTAGTTTTAGAGTTCAGTTATATTACTTTTTTTATTAATTTCCTCTTCTTTTAATTTTAATACAAATGTGTTTTACAGAAAGTTCTAGAGAAGAATGTGTTTTCAAGTTGACAGTTGTTCTTCCTCTTTATTATAAAATGTTAGGGTTTTCAATTCATGTTAACATCCAATGGTTGAATCTCTTTATTAAAGGAATGAAAAGTTGGCACACTAACACTTTGTACCTTTGAAGGTCCAGCTTGCGAAGCACCTAAAACAGCCTCCGTCCATTGTTTCTGTTCCGTAAGCATCTTAGTTGTCCAAGCTTGTTGTTGGATCAACATCTCTTTTAATACATCATTTTCATTACCCATTTCTTACACACACGTTTATTGATTTTTTGCGCTCGTCGCCAATCTGTTATGTTTCGAGTATTTCAAGAGACTGTTTATTTTAGAGTAAAAAAGATAATTACAATTCAAATGTAAATATGATTATGACAATTCAAGTATTAATTTCACGAATGCTAAGCTTATGTATATATTAAAGAATACAGTGAAGTCTCATATATACCACTATTACCCTGAATGTTGGCGCCTGTTGCATAGAAAGGCATTTCTGAAATATCTAGGCGTGATGATTGACACACGTCTGTCTTTCCGTGAGCACTTACGATATATAGCATCCAAAGTATAGAAAACCTGCTTGGCGCTATCTCGGATTATGCCAAATATATGGGGGCCAAAATATCTTCAGAGGAAACTGCTCGCTGGAGTAGTAAGGAGGCGTCTTCCGTAACGAAGCTAACACAATCGTGGAATCTGTCCAACAATAAACAAGTCTAATTGGAATCTCAATTTCCAGGAGAATAATTTTCAGCAGATCTGAGCCCAAAACAGCTCCACATAATTCAAGGCGGGGTAAGGATATTGACTTGATCGGCGCTACCTTTGTTTTTGAGAATAATAAGTGAGTGTTCCATCTGGCCTTTCGTTACGAGTATATATTGCCCCAGCGTATGCCTTCTCCGAGGCATCTGAAAAAACATGAATTTCTGTACCAGCCCCCTTGCAATAATTTACCCACCTAGGCACCTTAATAAAATTTATTTGATTAAAAGATTCAATAAACTGTACCCACTCCTTTTCTGTCGACGACGGAAGAGAATCATCCCAATCAATGTTATCAAGCCAAATGCGTTGCATTATAATCTTGGACGACATATACTCTTTTCGTATATGTCGTCCTCGTCTCCAAAAAACTTTGAAAAATAAAGAATCCAATTGGGCAAATGTCTGCAGCCATCGGAAATTCCTCTTCACAATCATCTGCCAACTGCAACAAAATCCTGATTGCCAAGTGCGGTGCGCAATTTAATTCAAAAGTTACGGTCTGCAACTCGTAATCAATCACGTCACCCTCAGATGATCTATAAAGAATTCGTTGATAATGAGTGTGGGAAGAATGGACACGAATTTGCCTATACATTTTGGTAATGTCACAATTAAAGACAAACTTGAACAACCTCCTACGTAAAATTAAATTTACCAAGTCAGCTTGCAATGTAGGTACTATAAACAGACAATCATTTAGACTGTTACCATTCGAAGTTTTATTTGAATCATTAAAAACAACTCTGAGCTTAGTTGTTTTCCTCTCCGGTTTAATCACTGGGTGATGTGGCAAATAGCATGATCCTGTGACAGATAGATTATCTAACACGCCTGATATCACTAACCAGCCAGAAGTCACTAAGAGAACTAGAACCATCAAACATATTGCAGTTGAAATCGCTAACAATTACAATGTTAGAATAACCCGATAGAAGGCCATACTTAGTGAGAATTTTCAAAGAAATTTAAATCACCATAAGCTAGATAAACCACACCAAACAGCATATTGGCACCCTCATGGCAGAACTCGATAAATAAAGACTCACAGACACGTGGCTCAGAGACAAGAAAAACTTTTTTATACTTAATTTTACAAGATATATAAATGCCAACGCCACCACCTCTAGATCCCAAACGGTCATTCCTACAATTCAGGAATCTCAACAGACTTACTCGAAACATACGGTTTCAACAAAGTTTCTGTGACCGCAAAAACGTCCAAACAGGAATTATTAATAGATCTCAATTTTTGAATACCCACCAGAAGGCTTAATGCTCGGACAATTAATATGAGCATCGTTAAAATTACTAAAGTGACCTCGCAGGGAGTTCCTCATAACCGAATTGCTACTGAATGACAGACCACTATCCGAATTAGAAGACATCAAAAGCATAACGCGAGGGGAGCACAATATGACTAAAAAGATAGGAATAATTAAGTAAAAGTAGCATATCAATTAATAATGATGAAAACATATTTTAAAAAACAAAATTTAGAGATTAATATTCACATTAGTGCAATGTCTTATGATATTATTAGAAAAGAATATATAATACTTCAATTAATTCAACAAAATGAGTATGCGTATAAACATATACATATATACACACACATGTACATACGTGCATGCATAATAAAATAAAATTTTTTATCCACTTCATCAATAAACTCCTTAAAGAATTGGCTGTCACCTTTCGGAGTAGGATTCGCACGACAACGGGAACAATTAAAACTGATACAGTCATTTCCACCCATAAGCTTATATAAATCGACAGACATACCACAACATAGTGCATGGTACCAGGTTCTGCATGAATCACACTTGACACCATTATCCGAATTTATGACGCTTTTATTGCATGTTCCACATTTAGCAGACGGCATATTTGCCCGCAAAAAGAACGTGTATCTACCGTATGTATAGTGAGTATTTAAGTAGAACTTTAAGTGAAACATTAAGTTCTGATGAAGCACAGGTACTTAAAAAGGAAGCCAAGGTAAAGTTTACCTTTCTGTTGAATAAGAATATATAGTGAAGGTGGCAAAACCCAAGGATATGAAGATAAACATAACTGACATATCATTTAAATATTCTGAAGAAGTGTTAATTGAGAAATTGAAAACATTTTTTTTTGAGTGGCACCGATATTAAGATAATAAAAACATTTGAATATAAAATTAATAATAGAATAATGCTTACAATAAAACTTACAACAGACGGAGAAACGTATACGAAATTGATCGAGGCTCTGAAAGTAAATATAGGGTGGGAGAGAAGTAGAGTTTTTGATGGAACGTAGGTGATCCGATGTTATAGGTGCAAAGGTTATAATCATCTGGCGAAAGATTGTAAAAACGAGGAAGTATGTATAAATTGCCTTGGAAACCACCAAAGGAAGGAATGTAAGAATGAAGTAGTTTCAAAGTGTATAAACTGTAAGCGTATGAATGAAAAATTGAATAAGGGTCTAGATGAGAATCATTTAACTAATAAGCAGTGTCCAGTATATCAAAACAAATTAAATAATAGAAGAAGGAAAATAGGGTTAACAGAATAACAACTAAAGAATATTAAAGTGCTTTATACAAATATACAGGAACTTATTAATAACTTTAGTCAGCTGAAGATACTGGCGGAATCGGAAAACCCAGATTTTATTATTTTATCAGAGACACATTTAAATGAGGATGTTGGTGAGCAGGAAGTAGCGTTGAAAAATTATAATAAAGTTGCGTGTTTTTCTAACTCTAACCCAGATACGGGGTTTCATATCACAATTGTGCTGAGATAATGCACACGTATTCTTACCCTCTTTAATTTAGTCGTCGATGAGACAGCGACGAATGAATATCAGGCGGATGCTTACGAATTTTTTTATATTTTTTTTCCAGAACATTTGTCCAGCAAACAATTTTAGTCATGATGATATGCGAAAAATATTTTGTCATAAACAATGTTTTCGATAACATACAATGCCTTTTATATAATTTTTCTCCAAAAACGGACTCTACTTATTTTCCTAATTTAGTAATACAGTTAGTATTATTAATTAGTCTGTGCAAAATCTTATCAAAAATATTTTGAATATGGTTCCCATATGAAAATTATCTCCCATGCCGACAAATATCAAGCTTATAAAGTTTGATACATCCAACCGCGTATTTTTTTGGCGAATATTCAGTGTTATGCTCCAGCAAGCAACCATTCTTTTATATTATTTTTTTTTCTTGAATGGAAAACATAACAAATTATTGTCCTATCTTTTTTAATTTTTTTCATTTGAATGTTTACTTAGAAAAAGTTATATTTTTAATTAATAATTTTACGTAATCAACGTTTTTTTCCAACTTAGAAAATATTGGTACTTATGTATAAATATATATTGCACCATTATCTTTCAACCGCTTGGGTTTTTGTTTGGTGGGTAGCTCGCAAGCTCAACACATACACAATTTACCAATCCATTGACGATGCCCACCACTGCTCTAACCGAACAGGAGGTGTTGTCATTTACTATAAAAATGAGTGGACAATAAACAAACAATGTGAGAAATTTAAGGATTCTAAATATTGGATTTTAGGCTGTGCAGCTAAATATAAAGGGACTAACATGACAATTGTAGCGGTATTAAAATCACCTAGTAGTAGTATGTCTGACTTCTGTGATATATTTGGAGAAGTAGTTGAGGAAATTTGTGAACTGAACTGTGATACTCTAATTACAGGGGATTTTAATATAGATTGGTCAAAAGACAGTTTCTCTAAACAACAACTCGAGAAAATTTTAAATGATAATGCATTAAAACAGATGGTAGAGTCTTATATGAGCCCTAACCACTATTAATTCGTACACCAGTTATTTTTTCGCTCTTTAGCACTAAGCGCCAGAATAAAGATTTAATTATGTTAATTACACCAACAAGTTTATACTTTTCTGAAAGGTCGTTTTATTTCCTATAAACTGATTTAGAAATATTCTTAAATTCTGCTTCAAACGGTTAAAAAAATTAAGTAAACTAAAAGGCCTTTATTATTTATTAAAAATTATTTGATCACTATTAATTCGTTCAGTGCATAAATTGCGCTCAAGCTAAATAAAAATTCAAAATGTAAACAAAAATTTTAAATGTATAAGAGAATAAGAATGTAAATGAGGCAAAAAAGAAAACTTTTCCACTTTATTTTAATTTTCATCATTTTTAAAAAATGGCACGTGGTAAACCTGTTTGTGAGGAAATTCGAATCTTAATCGTCGATAAATTCAAATCGGGAATGACATATGGGTAGATATCGACCGACCTTAAAGTCTCAAGATCTACAATACAAAGTATTGTCGGAAAATATGAAATAAGTGGGAATTTCAGCAATAATGTTTCAAACAGAGGCCGGACTTCCAGAATAAGTCATCGCGATACAAGAGCTTTGGCAAATATCATTAAACTAAATAGTCGAAGCAATGTTCGAGATATAGCCTTAAAGTGGTCTGAAGCAATTGGAAGGCAGGTAAAACGTGAGTGGACCCGACTGCAAATGAAAAGCATAGGTTTTAATTTTTATAAAGTAAGTTAAAGATTAACCCGGTATTTCGAAATCAACTTGATAACTTACATAATTTTTTTAGGCCAAGGAAAAGCCATTGCTTACGGCGCTTCAAATGAAAAAGCGCCTATTATGGACTAAAAAGAGACGCTCTTGGGTACAATGGCAATGGGACAGCATTATCTTTAGCGACGAATCCAATTTTGATGTATGTGTTGGTGATGCAAGAAAAAGAGTAATACGTAAAAGCATCGAGGCATACAACAAAGACTGCTTAAAGCGTACAGTCAAGTTTCCAGCTAGCGTTATGGTATGCACCATTTCATAGTTGGAATCTGGAAAATCTGATACCATTGGTATCAAAATTAGCAGACTGTGGGGAATGCATATTCCAACAGGATGGTGCTTCTTCTCATACTGCAAAAAAAAAAGACGAAAAATTGGCTTGAGGAAAATGTAATGGAGGTCCTAGATTGGCCATCTTCTGGTCCAGACCTTAATCCGATAGAAAATTTGTGGGCTATTATGAAAAGAAAACTTCGAATGTTGACGAGTCCAAAATGCAAGAAATTTGAGACTCGATAACCCCAGAAGACTGCCCAAAACTAGTCAGTACTATGCCAAAGCGGGTCGAGACCGTTTTCAAAAACAAAAGGGCCGTAACACAAATTGGCGACTGTACGAATTAATAGTGGTCACAATATTTTCGTTTAAAATAATGAACTTTCGTTTTTGTTTGTTTTTTAAAGTCCTTTTTTTAATATGTAACTTTTAGAATGAATGTCTAAAGAGAATGAAATGATCTTTAAGAAAAGTATAAATTTTTTGGTGTAGTCATTATAGTTCTAAAAATATACATACTTTAATAGCAAATTCATGGAAAATGCTCAGTGTACGAATTAATAGTGGTTAGGGCTCGTACTAGAGTATCGGAAAACACAAGAACTTTGATTGATTATGTAACTACGAATAGTAAAAGAATTATCAACACAAAATTGTAAAACAGCAAAAATATCAGATCATGAAATAATTGGAATTGCGATAGAAGTTAGCAGTATGGACAAAAAAGATTGTCAAAGGAAAATTGAAATTTTAAGATACAATACGGCAGTATTTAACAGAGAACTCAATGCCATGTTAAGATTTGACGAAACCAAAGATCTTAATGAGAATGTTTTTAATTTTGATAAATGTTTTGAGGTAACGATACAAAAGTTTAGTAAAAAAGTTATAGTAAAAGAGCAAGATAGTAATACAGGATGGTTTAATAGGGATAGAGTCCTGGCAACTCTGTCAAGAAACAATTTGCATAGAGCTCTGAAAAATATTAATATTTTAAATAAAACTGTGTTAGAAATGAAAGAGAAGATCAGAATTTAATAAATAAATTGAGGACCGTATGTGAACAATAAAAGTTTTTTAAATAATATAGCAGACTATTGGAACTTAAGTGCAATTAGAATAAATGCATTGATATGCCTGAGGAATGCACTAAATGTAAGACTAGTATAAGAGGTAAAACTGGTATTCATTGCAGTGGAGTTTGTAAAAAGGTGTATCATAACGCCTCAAAATGTTCGGGTCTTGACCAGTACTCCATTGGCGTTCTAGAAGGAAAAAATTTCGTTAGATTTATTTGTGATGATTGCATCCAATATATCCGTTTTAAAAGAAATTCAAGATGGTGTAAATAAAAATAAACAAAATCTAACCGAATATAAAGACGAATTTAAAGTAATATTAAAACAAAATGAGTCAGAAACAAAACAACTATTAGAGGCAATTGAAAGACGGTATGAAGAAAGGTTTAAAAAAATAGATAGAGCTCAAAAAATCTGTGAAAAAACAGTAGAAGAAGTTCAAAAATTTTATGGTTGTGTTAATGATTTTGAAAACAAAAACAAAGAAATGTATAATGGTATAGAAGAAAGCAATAACAAAATGTGCAATGAGATCAAAAAAGCGTTAATAGAAACAACAGCAGCAAAATGTCATATGCGGAATCAGTAAAAACAAAAACAGTGATGCCAGATATGACAAGGAAAGTACCATTGGTAATAAAACCTAAAGAAAAGCAACCTGTTGAAAAAACTAAAGATGAGTTAAACAAAAAAGTGGACCCGGTAAATTTGAAAATATCGAATATAGAAGAAATGGAACTGTAATAATTCAAGCGGATAATAATGAAGACAGGGAAAAAATAAAAGAAGCAATTCAAAGTAAAATGAGTGAAGCGTACGAAATTAAGGTACCTAACCCTATAGAAATGTGTGTTTCAATAACGGGTATTACATTTAAATATTCGGAAAATGAATTAATCGAAAGAATAAAGAAACAAAATCCAATATTAAATAAATCAGTAATGAAAATTAAGAAATTATATGAGATCAAGAGGAATAATAAAATTGTTTACAACTAACTAATATCAGTGCAAAAAATTAACGTCGGGTGGGAAAAATGTAGAGTATTCGATGGAACTGATGTAATAATATGTTATAAATGTAATGGGTATAACCATATCGCCAAAGACTGCAGAAATGATGAAACATGTCTGAAATGTCATGGAAAATATACGGAATGTGAAAGAGAAAAAATTGAGGGATGTATTAACTGCGTAAAAATAAATAAGACTTAATATGGGATTAGATGAAAATCATTTTACCATGAACAGAGAATGTCCGGTTTATCAAAATAAAATGAACGAGTAGGTTTAAGCGATTAGCAATTAAAAAGTATACGTGGAATATATACAAATGTTCAAGGACTTATAAATAACTTTAATCAGGTGGAAATTATGGCAGAAAATGACAAACCAGATTTTATAGTACTATCGGAAACTCATTTGACAGAAGATATACATAAGTGAGCATGAAATATCAATAAAAGGTTATGGAGAAATTATGACATTGTCTGATTCAAAAAGAACTGGCGGTATTATAATCTATTATAAGAAAAAATAGAAAGTTCAAAAAGTTTTAGAAAAAGTCAATAATTCAAAGTTCAATAATATGGAACATTGGATGATGAGGACCGAGAGCAGATAAATCAGCATTTCAAGGTAGTTGAGGCAAACGGTCACCAAATCATCGAACAGTCGAACCATCAGATATCTATAAACGACAGATTCAATTCCTCCATCAACAGAATGATTGAGGCAATAAATGACAACAGAAGGACGCTGAACGTCTTGACACAGATCAAGTTGCACTCAGAAAGTCAACATTACCGAGACGTCGCGATTTTCCAACTTTTCAAATTAGTTGATATGAAAAGTCAAGTGAAGATCATACAAGAATCCGTGGCTTTGGCAAGGATGAAAATATTCAACCCCGCCCTACTGACAATTGAGGAAATTGAAGAGAATAAAATAAATATTGAGACCATACAACAAATGCAGATGGGAGTGGCATTACGCAAGCACAACACGCTAATGTTCGTAATCAAGTTGCCCATCGAAACAGTCAGTCTAAAGAGGTCATTGATAATACCCGTTCCAAACGACAGTCACCATCAAATTGATTCCCCCAGAGAGTACGTTGTAAAACAAGATAAAACAGTCTTCATCTACAACGGAGAGAAAGATTTCAAGAGCCTAAAACCACCACAAAGCTGCATTTTCCGTGGTAAATGTAGTTTGATTTCGCACGAAAAGGAAACCGTGGAATTGGTAGAAGAGGTTACAATCGTGGTAATAAATGCTAACAGAACCACAATGTCGACCAACTGTGACGACAGACGGGCCAATCTCACGGGCAACTACCTGGATGTAACCCAGAAATTCCTCTTAGTGGGGAACAACAGGAATATCACAACAAAAATTAAACCCACTCTGGGTACAAGTGGCACAAGTATCCCAGATAAACAATATCGAAACCCTTAAGGAGATTCAATTCCATCAAAACGTTACAAGTAGCATCGGATACTCCTTGACAGCAATTGTCGCGGTAGTGACAATAGTAGCGATATTAGTGTTATGCAGAAACCGGCGTCAACTAAAGGTCAAGATAAATAACGAGTTCCCAAATCGCAGCGATAACTTGAACCAGATTGTGGAAAGCCATCTCCAAGAACAGAAAACTCCACCACCACCACCAGCACCGAGCAGTCCAGCGCAACAAATTTAAGAGTTAATCAATAGAAAAAAAATTCAAATAAATATATATCATAAAAACTAGATTTAAAAATTTTACATAGAATAAGAAACTTCCGTTAGAAAAACATCATTGTATAGATGTTTTCTTCCATTAAGGGGGGAGGGATGTTGTGAAGCATTATCGAACATCCCTCCTACATATACTTTGCACTAATTCGTTGTCGCAACAGTAATGTACATTCAACTTAAATACTGCTTGCGTTAACGAATGGTGCAATACTGTTGTATTATTTAGGTCAATAGAAAATAGCTTAATTTCAATATATTATTTTATAGTTAATTTTAAGAAAGTATAAATAGCTAGTTCTAAGTTAGTTAAGCACAGTTGTAGTAAACCAAGTTTCAATAAAGAACCTGCGAATCCCACGGGACCCTCCTGGTAAAAAGAAGTAACTATTGCCTGTTAAAACTACACTACAACAAATGCGTGCACAATGAAATATGGAAATAACTATTTTATAATAGCAGGGGTGTATAGATCTCCTAGTTATAGTGAAGCTGAATTTTGTGAGCACTTTGAAAATTTTGTGGAAGATATACATATGTGAATACAATTGTGATATAATAATAGTAGGAGATTTCAACATAGACTGGTCAAGTAATGGATTTTACAAACAAAAGATGGAAAGTATATTTTATGATAATGGACTCAAACAAATAGTTGATGATTACACAAGAATAACTATAAATACAAGAACAATAATAGACTACGTTGTGACTAACAAAGATAAAATATCAGTGAATTGTAATATGAATAATAAAATATCGGACCACGAAGCACTTGATATAACAATAGCATGTGAAATGAGAGTACAAGAAGTCGTACAGCAAAAAGAAATAGTAACTTTTAAATATAATAAAAAAAATACATTTAATACAGAATTAACATCGCGCTTCAATCTGAATGAGTTTTACCACATAAATAATAATATAGTTTTTTTTACGCAATGATTGAAGAAACAATACAAAAGTTTACCTACATAAAAATAATACGAGGTCAAAGTTGTATAAATAAGTGGTTCAATACAGAGCTAAGACAGCTCAAACAGGAAAAATTTATCAAATATCAAATAGCGAAGTTATTGAATTTAAATGAAGCATGGAATAGGTATAAAACGATAAGAAACACTTATATAACTAAAATTAATTTTGAAAAAAATAAGTATATTGAAAGAAAAATAAAAAATGCCAAAGATCAAAAAACAATGTGGAAAGAAATTAAAAATCTAATACTAAAAAAAGAACCAATCTGTAATACAATCTGTGATTTTTAAGGAAGTAGAATACAAAGATAACTATCAAATTGCTGATCAATTTAATAATTTCTTTATCAACAGTATTAAATCAATTAGCGATAGTATAGATGATATGGATTACATAAATGAAATTCCGGTGATAAATTCTAGATTTAAATTTAGTACAATAAATATGCAAGAGCTTAAAGACACATGTAAAACTCTAAAGAATAAACCAGATTTCAATAAAGTGACAATCAAAATAATATTAGACAATTGGAATGTAACAGGACCCGCACTGCTTTATATAATTAATAAGTCGTTTGAAACCGGAGTATTCCCAGAGACATGGAAAGAGACAATGGTGACTCCAATTGAAAAGGTTAATAAAACAAAAAAATGTGAAGAATATCGATCAATAAATACATTAAAAACATGGGAAAAAATAATTGAAAAAATTGTGAAGGCAAAATTAGAAGAATATATGGATCAAAATGAACTGTTTTCTAAATATTAGTCGGGGTTTCGAAAAAAGTACTTATGTGAAACCGCGGTTAATTATGTAATACATAGATAGAAAAATACAGTTAAAAATTATAAAATAATTGCAATATTTTTAGACTTTAAAAGAGATTTTGAGACTATAAATAGACATATACTACTCCGAAAGTTGTATAGATATGGTGTAAGAGGAACGGAACTAAAATGGTTTAAAACGTACTTAACGGACAGAAAACAAATAACAAAAATAAATAACGTAAAATCCAATACAATAACTAACGATTTCGGTATTCCACAAGGTTCGATTTTGGGCGCGTTATTGTTCATAATTTATATAAACGACATGCCAAATATATTAGAGAAATGTGAAATGGTCCTTAATGCGGACGAAACTCTGATATTTACGGAAGCTGAAAATGAGGAGCAATGTCAGTTTAGACTAAACCACAACAAAAGTGGATGAATGGCTAAAAATGAATAAGTTGAAACTAAATGAAAGCAAAACTAAATTAATGGAAATAAACATGAACAGTGACTCGGTAATATGAATTAATAATATAGAAATAGAAAAAGTAAAAAGTATAAAATATCTCGGTTTTATAATAGACACGAACTTAAAGTTTAAAGAGCATATTGACTATATGTGTAAGAAAATAGGAAAAACGATCGGGTTTTTTAGGAGACTCCGAGGTAAAGTCTCCACGTTAACCGCAATTAATATTTACAATGTCATAATTAAACCGCACTTTGAATATGGATCTACAATATTATATACATGTTGTACTGAAACACAAATATCAAGACTTAAGAAATTACAAAATAGGGCGATGCGATCAATTTTGAAATGCAATAGATACACATCAATCCAACTTATGTTAAATACACCGCATTGGCTAAATATAAAACAACGACTAGAACTTAACACGCTAAATTTTATTAAACAAAATGAAGATGGGAAACGCGCCTATATACCTATGTGAGCAATTAGAATATGTTGGACAAATACAACCATATAACCTGAAAAACGCACAAGACTTTAGGATACAGCGTGTGTCAACTAATGTTATGCAGCGATCACTGTTTTACAAGGGCCTAAATTTATACAACTTGCTACCACAAGATGCCAAAAATGAAGAGAATGTTAAAAATTTTAATCGTAAATGTATACAATTTGTAAAAACCAATATATCACAACATTTGTATTAATAACGTTGTAAAATTAAACTTTAAACATTGTACCTTTAATCATTGTACCTTTTTATGAAAATTTTGAAAATTATTTTGTATTGTCAAGAAATTATAAAAAGTATTTTAAATACTACTAAATAAATACATACATACATTTAAACATAATGAAAAACGAAAAAATTAGAAGATACCAAATAGCAAAATATCTAAATACTACAGAAGCATGGTCATTAGGGCGTCTCGAAAAAAAAAGTTCGCCGTACACCACAGAATATAAAGTATTGTTGCAAGGCAGTTTTAAAAAAAAAAAATTTTAATTTTTTTTTTGCCGAAAGTAGGGGTCGCCAAACCACATTTTTCGTTATATCTTCGACATTTATAGTCCTATCTCAAAGTGATATATATATATATATATATATATATATATATATATATATATATATATCGATGTTTTCGTCTTGAGGAGGCCAATATTTTGATTTAATAGTCATTAACCTCAAATATCTCATTCTAGTATTTACCTACCAGATCTCAGTTTCTACCACCCTAATGTACCACCCTATTGTCAGAAAATTAAAGCCCGCAAAAAATCATTAAACTTTTGTTAAAGAAGTTTTTCGATATTTCCAACAGAACTGTTAAAAAATACAATTTATGTTTTTTGCCGAATGTAGGGGTTAGCTTTTTGAGTATTTTTGTCAGATTTTCTGTATTTACTGTCGGATCTCACAGTGCGATATATCGATGTTTTTGTCTCGAGGAGGCCAATGGTCATCTTTAATATTCATTGACCTCAATATAACCGTTCTAATAGTTAAGGCTGTACTTATGAAATATTTCCATAATTCCGGTAGATCTATAAGAAAAAAATTCATGTTTTTTGTCGAGCCTAGGAAATGTGATTTTAAATTGATTTGAAATTGATTTGAAATTTTTCGTACAAAATTTTATACCCGGAAATCCATCTTTCGGTTAGACGTTATCGGGAGATTAAGTAAATTCGAGTTAGTTTAAATCCTCTAATAAAGGAAGTAGTACCGTTATTACTCTCATAGTTTATTTATTTTTGTATTATCCATGAAATATCTGTTGGAATTATCAATATTTAATCGTGTCGTGTCAAGAATTAATTTAAATAAACTAAAAAATGTCTTGTTTGATAGTTTTGTTGACTAACCTTAATTAATTTCACAGAATATCCGTGCCATTCTCAAAACACCGAGCGTTTTGTTCATGTAGTACATGAGTCTGCCATGGCTGTTACCGATGAGCAACGCCTAGGCCACATTTTTTCCAAGCTCGAAAGCCGTGAAAAACTTGGGTCATTTCAAAATATGATTAAATAAAATTGTTTTAATATACACAGATCTTTGAATTTTTATTGTATTGGTACAGATATTATAGTAAGTTCGAAAAGAGTGTATCACTATTTAAAAAAGAAGATACTAGGCAAAAACATCGATATATAATACTATAAAATCCGACTGTGAATACCGAATATATGATAACTGTTTAAAAAGTCAACCCCTACATTCGGCAAAAAACATAAATTATATTTTTTTAACACTTCTGTTGGAACTATCGAAAAACTTATTTAACAAAAGTTTAATGATTTTTTGCGGGCTTTAATTTTCTGCTATTAGGGTGGTACATTAGGGTGGTAGAAAATGAGATCTGGTGGGTAAATACTAGAACGGGATACAAAATACCATTGACTATTAAAGCAAAACATTGGTCTCTTTGAGACAAAAACATCGATATATCACACTTTGAGATCCGACTGTAAATGCCGAAGATATAACGAAAAATGTATTTTGGCGACCCCTACTTTCGGCAAAAAAAATTAAAAAAAATTTTTTTGAAAATGTCTTACAACATTACTTCTTATTCGGTGGTGTACGGCGAACTTTTTTTTTCTTGCCTATATGGCGAGACGCTCTAATGGTCATATTATAAATATGTACATTAGAAACATATATAAAGTAAATATTGAAAATCAGAAAAACAAATATATAAACGATCAGATAAATAAGGCAAACGATCAAAAACAGATGTGGAAAGAGATAAAGAAACTAGTACTTAGAAAAAGTCATACTGTGATAGATTCTGTGAAACAATTGGCGAGAAGGTTCAGAATATAATATATAGTATGTAATATAGATGGTTGTTATTCATATGTATGTATGTATACAAATGTCCCATTAGTAGCACATATGCTCGTAGTTGACGTAACCATATGTGCATTGGGTTACCAGACTACCAGCCTCGCTGGTATTATGGCGGTTGCTCCGGCTGAAGCTCGCCGTCTTGGGGGAAGTTCTTGCCAGTAGTCCAGCTAAAATGTTATACATCTATATATATATATATATATATATATATATATATATATATATATATATATATATATATATATATATATATATATATATATATATATATATATATACATATATATATATATATATATATATATATATATATATGCATATATATATATATATATATATATATATATATATACATACATATGTATATAAGTATATATATATATATATATGTATATATATATATATATGTATATATATATATATATATATATATATATATATATATATATATGTATATATATATATATATATATATATACATATATATATATATATATATATATATGTATATATATATATATATATATATATATACATATATATGATCTTTAAATTTTAGTTCATTATCTATTATAAAACCAAGGTATTTTATTTTCTTCACCTTTTCTATTGTTTCATTATTAATTTTAAAATGTACATATATCACTGTTCATATTAATTTCATAAGTTTTGCCTTATTTTCATTAAGTTTTAGTTTGTTCATCTTTAACCAATTGTTTATATTGTTTATATCATGATTTAGATCGTCTCTACATTCATCTTCAGTTTCGCCTTCCGCATATATTAGAGTATCATCCGTATATAGAACTATTTTACATTTTCTTACAACATTAGGCATATCATTTATGTATATTATGAAAAGCAGTGCACCTAAGATAGAACCCTGTGGGACACCATAATTATTTCTTATGCTATCAGATTTGGCACCATTTACTTTTGTCTTCTGCATTCTATTTCTCAAATATGATTTAAACCATCCTAATTCGACACCTCTTATACCGTACATGTAAAGTTTCTGTATTATTATTTCCCGATCAATTGTTTCAAAAGCTCTCTTAAAGTTTAAAAACAGTGCCATGATTTTTGTTTTTATCTATGTATTTCCATTGATTTATTACATAATTTAGCGCAGTTTCACATGAATATTTCTTTCGAAATCCAGATTGATATTTTCTTAAAAGACAGTTGTCTTCAATATATTTTTCTAATGGATCCTTAACCACCTTCTCCAATATCTTTTCAAATGTTTTTAATGTGTTAATTGGCCTAAATTCTTCACATTTATCTGTCTTAGCTACTTTTTCTATCGGTGATACCATCGTGTGTTTCCAACTTTCGGAGAATATACCTGTCTCTAATGATTTATTTATTATATTTTGTAAAATTACGCCTGAAGTGTTCCAGTTTTCAAGAATCATTTTTGCAATAATCTGGCTTGCCTTTCAATTCTCTTACAACTTTCTTAAGTTCTGAAATTGTTATTAATCTAAATTTAAAACTTATGTTCATCATATTGAGTTGGTCTATATATTGCACATTTTCTATCGATTCTCTTATTGATCTAACGCTATTTACAAAATATTCATTGAAATTATTAGCTATTTGTTTATCATTCTGAACCTTCTCGCCATTAAATATCACAGAATCTATCACAGTATGACTTTTTCTAAGTACTAGTTTCTTTATCTCTTTCCACATCTGTTTTTGATCGTTTGCCTTATTTATCTGATCGTTTATATATTTGTTTTTCTGATTTTCAATATTTACTTTATATATGTTTCTAATGTATTTATAATTTGAACATGCTTCTGTAGTATTTAGATATTTCGCTATTTGGTATCTTCTAATTTTTTCGTTTTTCATTATGTTTAAATCCCTATTAAACCATCCTGTATTACTATCTTGCTCTTTTACTATAACTTTTTTACTAAATTTTTGTATCGTTTCCTCAAAACATTTATCAAAATTAAAAACATTCTCATTAAGGCATTGAGTTCTCTGTTAAATACTGCCGTATTGTATCTTAAAATTTCAATTTTCCTTTGACAATCTTTTTTGTCCATACTGCTAACTTCTATCGCAATTTCAATTATTTCATGATCTGATATCTTTGCTTTTTTACTATTTTGTGTTGTAATTTTTTTACTATTCGTAATTACATAATCAATCAAAGTTCTTGTGTTTTCCGTTAGTCTAGTATAAGACTCTACAATTTGTTTCAATGCATTATCATTTAAAAGTCTCTCGAGTTGTTGTTTATAGAAACTGTCGTTTGACCAATCTATATTAAAATCTCCTGTAATTAGAATATCACAGTTCAGTTCACAAACTTCCTCAACTACTTCTCCAAATATATCACAGAAGTCAGACATACTACTACTAGGTGATTTATATACCGCTACAATTGTCATGTTAGTCCCTTTACATTTAGCTGTACAGTCTAAAATCCAATATTTAGAGTCCGCACATTTATCAAATTGTTTGTTTATTGTCCACTCATTTTTATAGTAAATGACTACACCTCCTGTTCGACTAGAGTTAGATAAACATGCAACTTTATTATAATTTTTCAATGCTACTTCCTGCTCACCAACATCCTCAGTTAAATGTGTCTCTGACAAAATAATAAACTCTTGTTTTTCCGTTTCCGCCAGTATCTCCAGCTGACTAAAGTTATTAATAAGTCCCTGTATATTTGTATAAAGCACTTTAATTTTCTTTGGTTGTTATTCTGTTAACCCTATTTTCCTTCTTCTATTATTTAATTTGTTTTGATATACTTTGATGGTTTCCAAGGCAATTTATACATACTTCCTCGTTTTTACAATCTTTCGCCAGATGATTATAACCTTTGCACCTATAACATCTGATCACCTCCGTTCCATCAAAAACACTACATCTCTCCCACCCTATATTTACTTTCTGAGCCTCGATCAATTTTGTATATGTTTCTCCGTCTGTTGCAAGTTTTATTGTATGCATTACTCTATTATTCCTACTATATTCAAATGTTTTTATTATCTTAATCTCGGTGCCACTCAAAAAATTATTCTGTTTTCTCAATTAACACTTCTTCAGAATATTTAAATGATATGTCAGTTATGTTTATCTTCACATCCTTGGGTTTTGCCACCTTCACTATATATTCTTCACTCATTTTATTTTGAATACCATTCTTGATTTTTTCTCGTTCCACATCATTATCGGTTTGTATTACCACAGTACCATTTTTTCTACTTTCAATGTTTGTTATCTTTAAATTAGCTGGATCCACTTTTTTATTCAGATCCTCTCTTGTTTTTTCACCACCTTGTTTTTCTTTCGGCTTTACTATCACAGGCCTTTGTTTACTCAGATCTTTCAACATTGTTGTTTTCTTTACAGCATCCGAATAAGAAATTTTTGTTTGCTTAACACCTATTTCATTAATTACTTTCTTTATGTCATTGCACATTTTGCTATTGTTTTCTTCTATTTGGTTACACATTTCCTTGTTCTTATTTTCTACTTCTTTTAGTTGGCCACACATCTTTTGCATCTCTTGCACATTATTTTCACATGCATTTTGTATTTTATCTAACAACTTCATAACGGCTTTCAACTGCTTTTAATAATTGTTTAATTTCTCTTTCGTTTTGTTTAAGAGATATATTAAGATCATTTTTGCATTCTATTATGTATTGCTTATTTATCTTCACATCATCTTGAATTTCTTTTAACGCCATGTCAACATTATATATTAGCTGCATACAATCATCACAAACAAAACGCACAAAATTATTTTTAGCCAAAACTCCAGCTAAATAACACTATACAACAAATGAAGACCTTTTGAAAAGTGCAAGGTCGTGACTATATAGGTTCGATTCTACTATCAAATTGTAGGAAAACTCTATACTCAGTTTGGTCAATTTGGTGACCGTTTTGTTTTTATGGGCCTCCAAAGTTTCCCAATATTAGCACCATGCCCAAAAAAAGGTGTCATCAGTTTTTGCCAAATAGCTAGTCAGTACTTAAAAATATCGCTTAACTATGTTCACCAAAAATGTAGCCAAGAGTGTACTGGATATTTCTTGATTAAATTTTGTGGCAAAAATATATTTTATCCCAAAATTATTTTTTAAAAAAAGTAGACAAACAAATTTTTTTTACAATTTTTTGATCATAACTTTTAGGAAATCCTGATTTTTCATACACTATATTCGGCAAAATTGTAGCCAAGGTAAAGCCGAACAACTTTTGTGAACATACCAATATAATCTGAACGTGTCTAGATACCCAAAATGGCTCATAAAGACTGCCCTGTGGGTACATATTTTAATTTTTAATTCAAATTCTTATAATGAAACTAAAGTTTTTGCAGAATAATTTAATAAAGTATTGGTTTTGGTGTTTATTTGTTATATTGTGATGGTGTAGCAAATGAATTTTTAGCGACATATTGACTCCAATTTCTTCAAATGCATTTAACATATTGTTCACAGATTTGTTATAATTTTCTAAACGATGTTTCCCCAAGAAACTCACTATTGTTTCTTTAATTGATGTCCAGGCAATCTTTTATTTTTCAAGTAATATGTTGTCGAATCGCTCATCTTTCATTAATCTGCGAATATCCGGACCGTTAAGTACCCCTGAAATATTTGTTAATGCACAAAAACAAAAAGTGAAGCCGCCTTTATGGCGGCTTCACTTTTATATATGTATATAAATGAAGGTACCAAACTTTTGTTTATTTATATTTTCTTTCAAACAGTGTTATTGGACTATTTTTTATTGGCTGCCTGTTAAGGAAATAATCCTTTTTAATTTGCAATAGTTTTTTTCTATTAAAAATCACTCTTGATATTTTTTATAATTAATTTAATATTTATCATCAAATAAGCGTCCGATCACTCTCCTCTCTCTTCTAAAATACTCACTTAGATGGTTAAATATAAAACAACGATGGCAGACAAATACTTTATACTATGTACAAAAAATTAAAGCAGGAAACGCGCCGGAATACCTATGCGAAAATATGAAGTATGTGGGGGAAGTACAACCATAGGGTCTACGAAACTCCGAAAACTTCAGGCTGCAGAGAAAAACATCAACAGCGATGCAACGATCACTATTATACAAGGGACTAAAATTATATAATAGAATGCCAGAATACATAAAAATAGAACGAAATTATTATACATTTAAGAGAAAATGTGTACAATTTGTAAAAAACAACTTCATATAATGGAAATTGTAAAACTGAAACTGGATATAGAAAAGTGTTTTGAATACTTTAATAAATAAAATAAACTTATTTGTTACTGATGATTTGGTAAAGCACCAAGGAAATGCATATAGACATTGCTTGACCACCAACAAATAAATTTCATTTAAAATAGTATTGTGACAACAATATGTCGAATAAAAATTTCATAACAGTTTGATTTAGATTTTATTTTTCATTTTGCCATATAAACACTTTTCTTGTTATCCAATGGATTTCTGATTGTATAAAGGTGTAGAAATATAAAATAGATTCATATCGAATATAATTTATTTGTTGGTTTAGTTTTGTATGAGTTTCAAGTTGGTAATTTACTAATTGTGAATTCTCAGATGGTTTTCAGAAGTATATGCATAAGATAAGAGGTTTTTTAATTTTCAAAACTGTGGTTAAAGTCTACTAATGATTTGGTAAAGCACCAATGAAATGCATATAGACATTGTTTGACCACCAACAAATAAATTTCATTTAAAATAGTATTGTGACAACAATATGTCAAATAAAAATTTAATAATTATTAAATAAATAAAATAAATTTTGCGAAAAAGTAAAACTAAAAGACACAGCAGCTACATAAAAGCCACGCTTTTACTCGCACATAGTGATGCCATATATAAATATTTTTATTTCTTTTAAATATTTTCGAATTATATGGGAGCGGAAGAAAAATATTTTCAGGTTATATGGGCGATCGTGGTCATCTTTGATCAAACTTAAAATATTTCTTGACTGAGCTGATCAGAGGACCTGTGCAAAATTTCAGCGTTCTACGACCTCCCGTTATACTTTTTGCCACGAATTGCCATGGGATGTATGAAGAAATCCCACTATGTGCCACAACCACTTGAGATATAAAAAAGAAAATTAACCTCTCTTACCCCCCAAGATATCCCGTAATGTACTGTCAAAATTATATATGTGTATCATCAACGATATTTGCAGCTCACGCCAACACATATCGCCGGTTGTAGAATTTTTTGCTACTTACATGACACTTATCGTTATATTTTGAACAATTTACACAATATCTTTATAAATTATAGCCTATGTTTTTCTCATGTAGAAGACAAATTATTATAAAGTTTCATTAAAAGCCACTCAGTAGTTTTTGGGTGAAAGAGGAACATATATCCACACATCAACACTCAAAGACATTCGGCTTTATAATATTAAGTAGTATGAGATTTGATTCGAAGTTCGATTCGCTGTGGTGACCGAGACATCTCGATCACAATTGTTTCAACTTTCTGGCATATACAAATTCTGTTAAAGATAGCTATTACCTCAAGGAGAACATGAACTTGGGTTCCCCATCCGATAAGTGTAACATCTTTACCCAGCCGGAGAATATCAGCTTTTCCTATTTCAGATAAATAACTCTCAATCGGTACATCTTCCACAGCAGCACGATATAACGTTTTAGGTTCAAATATTATGCACGGATTGTGATCCTTTATACAGGAGAGCAGAAGACCTTTAGCTTTTAAAGGTCCACGCGGAACCACTACTTTCAAACCTGGCGTATGTGCAAAATATGCTTCTGGGCTTTGGCTGTGATATAATGCCCCATGACCTACAGCACCGCAAGGTACGCGGAATGTTAGAGACCCACAATCAAAGAGGCCACCACTGCGATATCGACATTTGGCCGCTTCGTTTACGATTTGATCAAAAGCCGGAAATATATAATCTGCAAATTGAATTTCCGCTATTGCTGTCGTACCGGTATTAGCAACTCCAATCGCAAACCCAGCGATTCCTTGTTCACAAAGTGGTGTATTAAAAACACGATCTTTTCCATATTTATCCCGAAGGTTTATGGAGCACCGGAAAACTCCACCAAAACCGACATCTTCACCAAACAATACCGCGCTTACATCTTGATCTAAGGCAATATCCAATGCATTGTTGATAGCCTGAAACATGTTCATCTTTTGAGCAGTATAGGATACTGGTGGTAACATATTTTTATCGGAATAGTAAGTAAAATGTGTTCTAGCGAAATAATTTTTGGTTGATCTATTTATTCGATGTAATATACGTATGTATTTAAACATCGTGCTGTTATTTCACAAATTCCGAGCAACTTTTTCTACACTAATCCAAGGCGAATTCATACTAGGTGAACTCGATTTGAAACCCTGCAGAAACTACATGTGTTATTACGTAAGTGAATAAAAGAAGATGCCACATTTTTAGGTTTTAACAAGATTTTTTGTGTGTATACCACAGAATATGCATCGCCGTGAAGAAAATAAGATTTGGATTCTAAGAAAACAAGATTTTTTGTATGTATGTATGAGAAACAGATTAACAGCTGATTTTATCAAGATTTTTTGTTTTGTTTACAATTTCGAGAGAGGATACGCAAGCACGTGCGTTCATGGGAGCATATATGCCATGTATTTATGGGGGTTGTTTTAACTATTTGCTTATAGCTTAAAAACTACACGTTTGTGGCTAACGCCGCTACCTGCAATCGAAAGCTTACAAAAATGCGCTTCGATTGCAATAATTATCATACATTTCTGTGCCTCGCGGAAGAATTTGTGGGTGCAACAAGATTTGCAAAAGTTGAAGAATACAAAAATATTTTTTTTTCGAGAGAGGATACGCAAGTATTTGTTATTATAAGAGTATATATGCTATGTATTCATGGGGGTTGTTTTAACTATTTGCTTATAGCTTAAAAATTACACGTTTGCGGCTAACGCCGCTACCTGCAATCGAAAGCTTACAAAAATGCGCTTCGATTGCAATAATTATCATACATTTCCGTGCCTCGCGGAAGAATTTGTGGGTGCAACAAGATTTGCAAAAGTTGAAGAATACAAAAATATTTCTTTCTACTCAAAAACTAGAAAATTGGTATGTTGCCAGAGCTGCCAGAAATTTTTCGTGAAAAATCAGCAAATTTACCAAAAAACGGGCTTTATAGGCACTTTCATTTCTTAAAATCGACATTAATTAAAAAACTTATTTTTACATATAAACACTTTTTTATGAAAGAAAACAAAAACAATTCAATATAATTTATTAAATATACCAAAATGACATCTATAGATCAATAAATTTTCACTTCACAAGGTTAAACATTATATTGGGTTTTCGTTTAATCTCCCAATTAGCAATTTAAAAGAAACGATTTATAATTATATTAATTTATGACTTTTACTGACCAAAAATAAACTTGCTTCTTATAAAATATGGATTATTGATGGATTATTGTAGTTATTATTATTGGATAATGATTGTCATTTTATTTCCCGTACGGTTCTACTTAGGTTATTTATACTACGTAATAAACATTTTATTGGCCTTTTGGCTTAGTATTATTACAAGACTGAATAAATAAATAAATAAATAAATAAAAAAGGTATAAAATAATTAAATTAAATTGACTTATTCAATAGTAAATAAAAAAAAAATCCGCAAAATGCCAATAAATCGGCTCGCTCTGGCAACCCTGTATATCGCAGTCTGTGGTCCGTGATGAGAAGTGCTGTTTCATTCCATCTATTCTTCATACATGCTTTGCAAGTCTCCTAAACGAATCCCTGCCATAATTCTTTCCGCGAGGGGAAATATAATCCCTATAAAGGATGACATTAAATACTTAGGTATTATACTGGACAAAATACTGCTTTTCAAAAAACACGTCAGTTACATTTGCGACAAGGCTGTAAAGTGTGGTCGAGCACTGTTTCCTATATTATGCAGGGGGTCTAAATTGGATATCAGAAACAAATTACTATTATTTCGAATGGTTATCCGGCCAATCTTGACGTACGGTTGCCAAGTCTGGTTTCACAAAACGTCGCGATCCCACAGGAAGAAATTGCAAATCATCCAAAACAAAAACTTGAAGATTATACACAATCTCCCTCCTAGATTTCCTACTATATTACTTCATAGTAACTACAATCATAAAACAATTGAGTCATTCACTAGGGATCTGACACTGTCATTCAATGAGAAATGCAGATCGTCAACCTTTGCTATAATAAGAAATTTACTAAGCAATCGCTAAGCAATCGAAAGTGTCTCATTAGCTGATTCCTTTACTAATTTCTTTATAATCTCATAAGTATGTATATAGTAGGTTTTTAAGAAAATTTTCCTCTAGACTGTATTACAAACTGTTAGTATATTTAATTTTTAGATCTCTAATGCTGTAGTACTTAAGTAAATTCTCATAAAAATTTACCTTATATAACCATTAAGTTTTAATAAATAAAATTTTAATAATAAAAAAAATAATAGCCTTTTTACACTGACCTACATCTTACATCTTTCATCAATTTGCAAAGATGTTAACATCTTCCCATAAGAATTATACAGGGAAAAAAGTTTACATCTTTCTACATCTGCAGAAGATGATCCTTTCTCATTTTGTTCCACCTTACATCTTTCGTTATTTTAAGTGTCATCACTAAAAAAATGGCAAAAAATCGATTTTCTTTGGGTCATCACTAGCAAAATGACATTACAGAAAATAAACAAAACAAATTTATTCAACAGAAGAAAATGAGCGGCACATGTAAGTATTTCATAATTTTAATTTAATTAATTAATTTTAATTTAATTAATTAATTTTAATTTAATTAAATATTTTTTATTTTTAACAAAAGTTATGCGTCTTCTCTTTTATTTTTTGACAGCTGAATAAATGAAAGATGAAAGATGTTGCCAATGTAAATTCATGTTTCACATTTTCAACATCTTCCATGCGTTTCACAAAGATATAGGTCAGTGTAAAAAGGCTATTATGGGAAGATGTTAACATCTTTGCAAATTGATGAAAGATGTAAGATGTAGGTCAGTGTAAAAAGGCAATTAGGCGAATAAAATACAGTAGCGCTAACCGATGACAACGTGCAGGGACAACAAGAGCTCTTAAAGCCAACATTCTAAATTTGCGAAATAAGAATAATTCCTTGGATGCGACAAAGAAATTGCTGATGCTGCCGCCGCTTCTGCTTGTGGTATTTTAATAAATAATGAAATTACCACTGAATGCAGAAATGCTTACGCTTCAAGTCAACAGATTACTTAATGTACTGATGAAAAGTCGATGGCTACTAACAGACCCACAATATTGCCAATCTCAACAACTCCCCACAATATTCTTAATGTGAATGCTAACTCATAGCCGTGACGTTGGAACATTATAAAAATTCAATTTGCTGAATATTCCACCACTGCAACATGCATAACATTATATTTTGCGAAGTTTAAAAGTGTGGAAAATGATTCCACTACCACTTCCACAATAGCATCACTGTCTTCAGCTATATATGGTTTCGTTCAATAGTAACAGTTTAGATCAACAATATCCTACCCTAGAGAAAACAGTCAAACGCCTTAGTTCGGCAAATGTAACCATGATTGGAACGGCAATAAATTCCATCAAACATCCTGTAACTCTGCAGTAGTTTCAGTCAAACAAAAGCAACCAAAATGGGTATTACTAAACTTAACAATTTTCTTTCTAATATTAAATGTGCAAGTGTCCATATATTAATGAATAATTTGGAACCACAACAATTAGAGACATCCAATGATATTAAACCAATAAAAATTAATTAATCAAAGATTAAATGCTTCAGTATATGCACTTTTGATTAAAAAATAAACAAAAAGTTATTTGAAAACAAATGGCAAATTTTTGCTAGATTTTTTCAAATAATTTATGATAATGACAAGTGCGATGGAATTTGCTAATATTTATCTATATGTTTTAATAAATGTGCATATTTTCTATATTAAATAAACTTTATTCATAAAATGAATAAATAAATAAACAATGAAAAAATTACATTCTTAGGCATTGTTGTTATTCTGAATATGTGTATGTACTATACATAAGAATATAGATGCTTTATATGTCATATTTACAAAGTAACTACTATAACTTAATATATATATATATATACATATATATATATATATATATATATATGTATATATATATATATATATATATATATATATATATATATATTTATATATATATATATATATATATATATATATATATATATATATATATATATATATATATACTAGCTGCTTGGACCCGCCGTTGCGCAGGTTCCCCAACTATTCGATGTTATACAAAAGATTTTCATTTAATGGTTTTCACCCAGCGGTGGACGATGGGCGTGACAAATATCCATAAATCTTTCCAAATGTTTCAATTTTATAACACTGATAGTTTTAGTTTCATAGTTTTTGGTGCAGAAACTAAAATTTGGGACAAAATAAAATTTGGGGCTACAGGGGCGGAGGCTAAAGTATGTATGATAGTAGGATATACCACCTCGCGGACTTTTTTGTAGATATTAGTAATACCTATAAACCCGAAGTACATTATTTTGTTCTATCATAAATAGTTTTGCCAGCGCACGTCAAGAAAGATTTTCGTTTTTCCACCTTTTGTTACAATATTGCAATTTTCTTACGGATCCCTCATTTTTTTCAAAATAAATTATAGCCTATGTTACTCCCCGATAATGTAGCTTTCTATTGGTGAAATAATTTTTAAAATCGAGATTAAACGAAAACCCAAAATAATTTTTAACCTTGTGAAGTGAAAATTTATTGATCTATAGATGTCATTTTGGGTATGTTTAATAAATTATATTGAATTGTTTTTGTTTTCTTTCATAAAAAAGTGTTTATATGTAAAAATAAGTTTTTTAATTAATGCCGATTTTAAGAAATGAAAGTGCCTATAAAGCCCGTTTTTTTTGTAAATTTGCTGATTTTTCACGAAAAATTTCTTTCAGCTCTGGCAACATACAAATTTTCTAGTTTTTGAGTAGAAAGAAATATTTTTGTATTCTTCAACTTTTGCAAATCTTGTTGCACCCACAAATTCTTCCGCGAGGCACGGAAATGTATGATAATTATTGCAACCGAAGCGCATTTTTGTAAGCAGGTAGCGGCGTTAGCCGCAAACGTGTAGTTTTTAAGCTATAAGGAAATAGTTAAAACAACCCCCATGAATACATAGCATATATACTCTTATAATAACACATACTTGCGTATCCTCTCTCGAAAAAAAAATATTGTTACGTTTTTAGACCTTTTCGTAAAAACGCTTTTTACTTATCCTTCAAGGATTCGTTTAATTGCATCAAATTAAAAACACAGACAATTAACTTTAGAAATATAATGCGGCAACACTTTATTTACTACTTTATTAACACGAGTATTTGTACTACTAAACACTTAGCGATGTAAACACGTCTAGATTTAAAATCACACTGATCCCGCTGATTACTGGCAGCGACTTTATATAGCAAAATGACATCGTCTGGTAACTTCGCGAAGCATCTGGTCATGGTTGTTTTTGGTTGTGCTTTACTTAACATGTAGCTATATACGTGTGTTTGTTTATATGACAATGCTGTCTTATGTGTTTTGTTTATTGTAACTATGTGTGGTTGTATGTATGAGTGTTCTGTGTGTTGCGTAGTTTTGTTTCTTCTTGTGCTATGTCGGTATGTTTATGTGTATATTTGTGCGTATGTAGCTGTGTATATTAGTGTTGCAAAGTTTAAAAATAGATTCAAATATTATCTGCATTGTGTTGACCAGGCTTGTAACATTTTGACAACTAGAGATGATTTGGCAGTGCTGCCAAGTACATATATCCACATTGTCGTTATATTTGAATCTATTTTTAAACTTTTTAACACTGCCGCCCACTTAAGCCTGTTCGACCCGAATAGGCATACAATCACCTCTTCCATAGCGCGCCAATCGTTCGAGATGTACTATCTTCATTTTCGACCTTGGGCTATTGTTCTTCTGTATCCGGTACACAACGTCATTCACTCTCGTAATCACTTTATACGGGCCATCCCAGTGAGTCTGTAATATTGGGGACAATCCTTTTTTCCGTTGCGGGCTATAAAGTAGAACCAAGTGACCTTCCATAAATCCCTCCGAATTTGCTGCGCGGTCATATCTAGCCTTCATCTTGTCACTGACCATCTTGATTCTATTACGCACGAAATCATGCAGTTCGTTTAAGTTCTCCTGCTCTTGGGACGAAGTGGCTTCTTCTTCTACAGCTGGCTTAACACCAAATTCCAAGTCACCAGGCAGTTTTAATTCCGTTCCGAAGATAATTTTAGCTGGCGTTCTCGTTGTGGAGTCGTGTACAGCTGACCTATATGCCATCAAAAATTTGGGAATGTGCTCGTCCCAATCCCTCTGATGGTTGCTTACCACTTTTCGCAGGTACTCTTCTAAGGTGCGATTGAACCTCTCTACCATGCCATCAGACTGTGGATGCAACGGCGTTGTTCTGGTTTTCTTTATCCCATATAATTCGCACATTTCCCTGAATATGGCAGACTCGAAATTCCTTCCTTGGTCGGAATGTAATTCTATTGGGACACCATACCCAGTTGTTGACGAATGCATTTACAACTGTCTTTGCTTCTTGGTTAGGTATAGCATATACCTCTGGCCATTTACTGAAATAGTCCATTACCACAAGAACATAACGATTTCCGGCTTCAGTGACGGGAAAAGGCCCTGCTACATCCATTGCGATCCGCTCGAATGGTGCTCCTGAGTTGTATTGCTGTAGCTGTCCCCGGCTTCTTCTTACTGGGCCTTTGGCTGCTATGCACTGTGGGCAGTTTGCTATCCAGTCGGCTACGGCTTGTTGACATCCAACCCAATAAAAACGCTGCTTCAGTTTCTCAAGTATTTTTGTTACTCCAAGATGACCGCCACTAGGTCCATTGTGAAATTCTTGCAGAACTTTACTTATCTTGGAACATGGCACAACTATCAAATTTGAAGTTGTTTTGCCATCTACACTTTCCCATACGCGGTATAGGCACCCTTTTATTACCTTGAGGCTGTTCCACTGAGCCCAATAAGATTTGGCGAGTGGACTCTCAGCCGAAATTTCATTCCGCGACGGTCTTCTGTCCTCCTCTTTGGCTGCTATAATTTTCCCCAGTATATTGTCGTCCCTCTGTGCCGCTGACCAGTCTTCATCAGAGTCGATGTGCATTAGCCGAACATCAACAACGCCTTCCTTTTGTTCGGTTCTAACGCAATGTTTACACTCTAAACAGCAGGGTCTTCTTGAAAGAGCATCCGCATTGCTGTTTTGTGCCCCTTCTATGCTCAATACTGAAGTCGTAGCTCTGCAGGCGCTCAATCCACCTTGCCAGTT
This sequence comes from Linnaemya tessellans, assembly GCA_951800035.1. Taxonomy (NCBI): domain Eukaryota; kingdom Metazoa; phylum Arthropoda; class Insecta; order Diptera; family Tachinidae; genus Linnaemya; species Linnaemya tessellans. The sequence continues at coordinate 69,494,898 of OX637533.1, read as the reverse complement.
GCCCTTCAGGATTTTTAAACTGCAATAACCATCTCAGTGCAGAATGGTCAGTCCTTAATGTAAAGTGTTGACCATACAGGTACTTATGATAATGTTTAATGCATTCCAATACTGCCAGAAGCTCACGTCGTGTCACACAGTAGTTCCTCTCAGGTTTTGAGAGTACACGGCTATAGTATCCTATGACTTTCTCAGTGCCATTAACTACTTGGGATAGCACGCCCCTATGCCATAGCCGCTCGCATCAGTATCCAGTACAAATTTTTCTCCAGGTATGGGATACGCTAGTACTGGTGACGTACACAATAATCCTTTAAGTTTCTGGAATGCCTTTTCCTGTGGCTTACCCCAATGGTATGGTCTCGACTTCTTTGTCAGCTCATGCAGGCTTGCAGCTACACTGGCAAAATTTGGCACAAAGCGTCTGTAGTATGTACAAAGGCCCAAAAAGCTGCGCAATTCATGAAGATTTTTAGGTTGATGCCAGTCCCTTACTGCTTGTATTTCATCTTCATCTGTTGAGATTCCGTCTGCTGTAACACGATGCCCCAAATACTTCACTTCTTTCTGGAACAATGCACATTTCTTCAGGCTGAGTTTCAATCCAGCTGATGATATCCGTTGAAGAACTTCTGCCATGTTTTTGAGGTGTTCATCAAAAGTTTTCCCCATCACGATTATGTCATCCAAATATACCAAGCATGTCTTCCAGTGGAGTCCTTTCAGTACCTTCTCCATTAGGCGTTCAAATGTGGCCGGAGCATTGCAGAGACCAAATGGCATAACTTTCAACTGCCATAATCCGTTACCGACACTGAAGGCAGTTTTCTCCTTGTCTTTCTCTGCAATCTCCACTGCAATCTCGCAAGTCTAGCGTAGAGAACCATCTCGTACCAGCTAGCGTGTCCAAAGTATCATCGATTTTGGGGAGCGGATAGCTGTCCTTCTTGGTTATGTCATTGAGCTTCCTGTAGTCTACGCAGAATCTAGTACTGCCATCTTTCTTTTTAACTAAGACTACTGGCGAACTCCAAGGACCAGAAGATGGCTCAATTACGCCTTCACGCTCCTTACAAGCTCTTTGACTTCTTTCTCTTACAAGCTCTTTGACTTCATCTCGCTTTGCTAGGGGTACACTTCTGGGTGGCTGTTTAATCGGCCTAGCTTCGCCTGTGTTAATTTCATGTTTAACCAATGCAGTTCTACCCTGGCTTTGGTTTCCCATGGCGAAGATACTGGCATGCCTTTTTAGCAACTGTTTGGCTTTATTTCTGTCTGTCGCTGACAGTCCTGCTACCCATTTCCTACGTATTCCTCAAATTGTTCACGTTCTTTGGCGGACAAATTGGTAGGCTCTTTCTTCCTCTCGCAGTTTATTATTGCCTCTGCTGGAGTACACTGGCCAATATCGCAATTTTCTTTGATGACTTTTTCATGGTCTGTCAAGTTAAGTACTCTTATAGGGACTATTCCTCCTTTACTAGTTTTTACTAGAGCTTTTGCTGTTATAAGCTCTCTCTTTAAATCTGCTGGTTCTACAACCCACAACCGATTGTCCTCACAATCTCCCTTCATACGCGCCCATATAACTGTTTCAGACTGCGGCGGTAACGTCTGACTCTCAATAGCAAATACTTTTCTTACTTGCGGCTTGCTGTCATACCCAACATCAAGGGGTATTTCCACATTACGCCAAATCATCAGCTGTTGCCCCATGTGTAGATTAATGCCATGGTTAATCATAAAATCGGCTCCAATAATTACCTCATCGACAATATCGGCAACAATAAACACATGCCTCACGTTGATGTTGGCTATAGTCACCTTCAATTCAATCTTACCATAGACAGTGGCAGGCTCTCCAGTAGCTGTACGTAGCCGTATATTGCTTAAACGATCGCATTTCCCCTTTACTATATCGGGCCTTATTATTGACTGCGACGCCCCTGTGTCTATGGTAAGTACGTGCTTTTCCCCGTTGATGTGTCCAGACGCAGTAAGGTTGCTATTTTTCTGCTGCATCACTGATATGGAGATTGTGGGGCCCTCAATTTGCTGAATATTCCACCACTGCAACATGCATAACATTATATTTTGCGAAGTTTAAAAGTGTGGAAAATGATTCCACTACCACTTCCACAATAGCATCACTGTCTTCAGCTATATATGGTTTCGTTCAATAGTAACAGTTTAGATCAACAATATCCTACCCTAGAGAAAACAGTCAAACGCCTTAGTTCGGCAAATGTAACCATGATTGGAACGGCAATAAATTCCATCAAACATCCTGTAACTCTGCAGTAGTTTCAGTCAAACAAAAGCAACCAAAATGGGTATTACTAAACTTAACAATTTTCTTTCTAATATTAAATGTGCAAGTGTCCATATATTAATGAATAATTTGGAACCACAACAATTAGAGACATCCAATGATATTAAACCAATAAAAATTAATTAATCAAAGATTAAATGCTTCAGTATATGCACTTTTGATTAAAAAATAAACAAAAAGTTATTTGAAAACAAATGGCAAATTTTTGCTAGATTTTTTCAAATAATTTATGATAATGACAAGTGCGATGGAATTTGCTAATATTTATCTATATGTTTTAATAAATGTGCATATTTTCTATATTAAATAAACTTTATTCATAAAATGAATAAATAAATAAACAATGAAAAAATTACATTCTTAGGCATTGTTGTTATTCTGAATATGTGTATGTACTATACATAAGAATATAGATGCTTTATATGTCATATTTACAAAGTAACTACTATAACTTAATATATATATATATATACATATATATATATATATATATATATATGTATATATATATATATATATATATATATATATATATATATATATATATATATATTTATATATATATATATATATATATATATATATATATATATACTAGCTGCTTGGACCCGCCGTTGCGCAGGTTCCCCAACTATTCGATGTTATACAAAAGATTTTCATTTAATGGTTTTCACCCAGCGGTGGACGATGGGCGTGACAAATATCCATAAATCTTTCCAAATGTTTCAATTTTATAACACTGATAGTTTTAGTTTCATAGTTTTTGGTGCAGAAACTAAAATTTGGGACAAAATAAAATTTGGGGCTACAGGGGCGGAGGCTAAAGTATGTATGATAGTAGGATATACCACCTCGCGGACTTTTTTGTAGATATTAGTAATACCTATAAACCCGAAGTACATTATTTTGTTCTATCATAAATAGTTTTGCCAGCGCACGTCAAGAAAGATTTTCGTTTTTCCACCTTTTGTTACAATATTGCAATTTTCTTACGGATCCCTCATTTTTTTCAAAATAAATTATAGCCTATGTTACTCCCCGATAATGTAGCTTTCTATTGGTGAAATAATTTTTAAAATCGAGATTAAACGAAAACCCAAAATAATTTTTAACCTTGTGAAGTGAAAATTTATTGATCTATAGATGTCATTTTGGGTATGTTTAATAAATTATATTGAATTGTTTTTGTTTTCTTTCATAAAAAAGTGTTTATATGTAAAAATAAGTTTTTTAATTAATGCCGATTTTAAGAAATGAAAGTGCCTATAAAGCCCGTTTTTTTTGTAAATTTGCTGATTTTTCACGAAAAATTTCTTTCAGCTCTGGCAACATACAAATTTTCTAGTTTTTGAGTAGAAAGAAATATTTTTGTATTCTTCAACTTTTGCAAATCTTGTTGCACCCACAAATTCTTCCGCGAGGCACGGAAATGTATGATAATTATTGCAACCGAAGCGCATTTTTGTAAGCAGGTAGCGGCGTTAGCCGCAAACGTGTAGTTTTTAAGCTATAAGGAAATAGTTAAAACAACCCCCATGAATACATAGCATATATACTCTTATAATAACACATACTTGCGTATCCTCTCTCGAAAAAAAAATATTGTTACGTTTTTAGACCTTTTCGTAAAAACGCTTTTTACTTATCCTTCAAGGATTCGTTTAATTGCATCAAATTAAAAACACAGACAATTAACTTTAGAAATATAATGCGGCAACACTTTATTTACTACTTTATTAACACGAGTATTTGTACTACTAAACACTTAGCGATGTAAACACGTCTAGATTTAAAATCACACTGATCCCGCTGATTACTGGCAGCGACTTTATATAGCAAAATGACATCGTCTGGTAACTTCGCGAAGCATCTGGTCATGGTTGTTTTTGGTTGTGCTTTACTTAACATGTAGCTATATACGTGTGTTTGTTTATATGACAATGCTGTCTTATGTGTTTTGTTTATTGTAACTATGTGTGGTTGTATGTATGAGTGTTCTGTGTGTTGCGTAGTTTTGTTTCTTCTTGTGCTATGTCGGTATGTTTATGTGTATATTTGTGCGTATGTAGCTGTGTATATTAGTGTTGCAAAGTTTAAAAATAGATTCAAATATTATCTGCATTGTGTTGACCAGGCTTGTAACATTTTGACAACTAGAGATGATTTGGCAGTGCTGCCAAGTACATATATCCACATTGTCGTTATATTTGAATCTATTTTTAAACTTTTTAACACTGCCGCCCACTTAAGCCTGTTCGACCCGAATAGGCATACAATCACCTCTTCCATAGCGCGCCAATCGTTCGAGATGTACTATCTTCATTTTCGACCTTGGGCTATTGTTCTTCTGTATCCGGTACACAACGTCATTCACTCTCGTAATCACTTTATACGGGCCATCCCAGTGAGTCTGTAATATTGGGGACAATCCTTTTTTCCGTTGCGGGCTATAAAGTAGAACCAAGTGACCTTCCATAAATCCCTCCGAATTTGCTGCGCGGTCATATCTAGCCTTCATCTTGTCACTGACCATCTTGATTCTATTACGCACGAAATCATGCAGTTCGTTTAAGTTCTCCTGCTCTTGGGACGAAGTGGCTTCTTCTTCTACAGCTGGCTTAACACCAAATTCCAAGTCACCAGGCAGTTTTAATTCCGTTCCGAAGATAATTTTAGCTGGCGTTCTCGTTGTGGAGTCGTGTACAGCTGACCTATATGCCATCAAAAATTTGGGAATGTGCTCGTCCCAATCCCTCTGATGGTTGCTTACCACTTTTCGCAGGTACTCTTCTAAGGTGCGATTGAACCTCTCTACCATGCCATCAGACTGTGGATGCAACGGCGTTGTTCTGGTTTTCTTTATCCCATATAATTCGCACATTTCCCTGAATATGGCAGACTCGAAATTCCTTCCTTGGTCGGAATGTAATTCTATTGGGACACCATACCCAGTTGTTGACGAATGCATTTACAACTGTCTTTGCTTCTTGGTTAGGTATAGCATATACCTCTGGCCATTTACTGAAATAGTCCATTACCACAAGAACATAACGATTTCCGGCTTCAGTGACGGGAAAAGGCCCTGCTACATCCATTGCGATCCGCTCGAATGGTGCTCCTGAGTTGTATTGCTGTAGCTGTCCCCGGCTTCTTCTTACTGGGCCTTTGGCTGCTATGCACTGTGGGCAGTTTGCTATCCAGTCGGCTACGGCTTGTTGACATCCAACCCAATAAAAACTCTGCTTCAGTTTCTCAAGTATTTTTGTTACTCCAAGATGACCGCCACTAGGTCCATTGTGAAATTCTTGCAGAACTTTACTTATCTTGGAACATGGCACAACTATCAAATTTGAAGTTGTTTTGCCATCTACACTTTCCCATACGCGGTATAGGCACCCTTTTATTACCTTGAGGCTGTTCCACTGAGCCCAATAAGATTTGGCGAGTGGACTCTCAGCCGAAATTTCATTCCGCGACGGTCTTCTGTCCTCCTCTTTGGCTGCTATAATTTTCCCCAGTATATTGTCGTCCCTCTGTGCCGCTGACCAGTCTTCATCAGAGTCGATGTGCATTAGCCGAACATCAACAACGCCTTCCTTTTGTTCGGTTCTAACGCAATGTTTACACTCTAAACAGCAGGGTCTTCTTGAAAGAGCATCCGCATTGCTGTTTTGTGCCCCTTCTATGCTCAATACTGAAGTCGTAGCTCTGCAGGCGCTCAATCCACCTTGCCAGTTGCCCTTCAGGATTTTTAAACTGCAATAACCATCTCAGTGCAGAATGGTCAGTCCTTAATGTAAAGTGTTGACCATACAGGTACTTATGATAATGTTTAATGCATTCCAATACTGCCAGAAGCTCACGTCGTGTCACACAGTAGTTCCTCTCAGGTTTTGAGAGTACACGGCTATAGTATCCTATGACTTTCTCAGTGCCATTAACTACTTGGGATAGCACGCCCCTATGCCATAGCCGCTCGCATCAGTATCCAGTACAAATTTTTCTCCAGGTATGGGATACGCTAGTACTGGTGACGTACACAATAATCCTTTAAGTTTCTGGAATGCCTTTTCCTGTGGCTTACCCCAATGGTATGGTCTCGACTTCTTTGTCAGCTCATGCAGGCTTGCAGCTACACTGGCAAAATTTGGCACAAAGCGTCTGTAGTATGTACAAAGGCCCAAAAAGCTGCGCAATTCATGAAGATTTTTAGGTTGATGCCAGTCCCTTACTGCTTGTATTTCATCTTCATCTGTTGAGATTCCGTCTGCTGTAACACGATGCCCCAAATACTTCACTTCTTTCTGGAACAATGCACATTTCTTCAGGCTGAGTTTCAATCCAGCTGATGATATCCGTTGAAGAACTTCTGCCATGTTTTTGAGGTGTTCATCAAAAGTTTTCCCCATCACGATTATGTCATCCAAATATACCAAGCATGTCTTCCAGTGGAGTCCTTTCAGTACCTTCTCCATTAGGCGTTCAAATGTGGCCGGAGCATTGCAGAGACCAAATGGCATAACTTTCAACTGCCATAATCCGTTACCGACACTGAAGGCAGTTTTCTCCTTGTCTTTCTCTGCAATCTCCACTGCAATCTCGCAAGTCTAGCGTAGAGAACCATCTCGTACCAGCTAGCGTGTCCAAAGTATCATCGATTTTGGGGAGCGGATAGCTGTCCTTCTTGGTTATGTCATTGAGCTTCCTGTAGTCTACGCAGAATCTAGTACTGCCATCTTTCTTTTTAACTAAGACTACTGGCGAACTCCAAGGACCAGAAGATGGCTCAATTACGCCTTCACGCTCCTTACAAGCTCTTTGACTTCTTTCTCTTACAAGCTCTTTGACTTCATCTCGCTTTGCTAGGGGTACACTTCTGGGTGGCTGTTTAATCGGCCTAGCTTCGCCTGTGTTAATTTCATGTTTAACCAATGCAGTTCTACCCTGGCTTTGGTTTCCCATGGCGAAGATACTGGCATGCCTTTTTAGCAACTGTTTGGCTTTATTTCTGTCTGTCGCTGACAGTCCTGCTACCCATTTCCTACGTATTCCTCAAATTGTTCACGTTCTTTGGCGGACAAATTGGTAGGCTCTTTCTTCCTCTCGCAGTTTATTATTGCCTCTGCTGGAGTACACTGGCCAATATCGCAATTTTCTTTGATGACTTTTTCATGGTCTGTCAAGTTAAGTACTCTTATAGGGACTATTCCTCCTTTACTAGTTTTTACTAGAGCTTTTGCTGTTATAAGCTCTCTCTTTAAATCTGCTGGTTCTACAACCCACAACCGATTGTCCTCACAATCTCCCTTCATACGCGCCCATATAACTGTTTCAGACTGCGGCGGTAACGTCTGACTCTCAATAGCAAATACTTTTCTTACTTGCGGCTTGCTGTCATACCCAACATCAAGGGGTATTTCCACATTACGCCAAATCATCAGCTGTTGCCCCATGTGTAGATTAATGCCATGGTTAATCATAAAATCGGCTCCAATAATTACCTCATCGACAATATCGGCAACAATAAACACATGCCTCACGTTGATGTTGGCTATAGTCACCTTCAATTCAATCTTACCATAGACAGTGGCAGGCTCTCCAGTAGCTGTACGTAGCCGTATATTGCTTAAACGATCGCATTTCCCCTTTACTATATCGGGCCTTATTATTGACTGCGACGCCCCTGTGTCTATGGTAAGTACGTGCTTTTCCCCGTTGATGTGTCCAGACGCAGTAAGGTTGCTATTTTTCTGCTGCATCACTGATATGGAGATTGTGGGGCCCTCAATTTGCTGAATATTCCACCACTGCAACATGCATAACATTATATTTTGCGAAGTTTAAAAGTGTGGAAAATGATTCCACTACCACTTCCACAATAGCATCACTGTCTTCAGCTATATATGGTTTCGTTCAATAGTAACAGTTTAGATCAACAATATCCTACCCTAGAGAAAACAGTCAAACGCCTTAGTTCGGCAAATGTAACCATGATTGGAACGGCAATAAATTCCATCAAACATCCTGTAACTCTGCAGTAGTTTCAGTCAAACAAAAGCAACCAAAATGGGTATTACTAAACTTAACAATTTTCTTTCTAATATTAAATGTGCAAGTGTCCATATATTAATGAATAATTTGGAACCACAACAATTAGAGACATCCAATGATATTAAACCAATAAAAATTAATTAATCAAAGATTAAATGCTTCAGTATATGCACTTTTGATTAAAAAATAAACAAAAAGTTATTTGAAAACAAATGGCAAATTTTTGCTAGATTTTTTCAAATAATTTATGATAATGACAAGTGCGATGGAATTTGCTAATATTTATCTATATGTTTTAATAAATGTGCATATTTTCTATATTAAATAAACTTTATTCATAAAATGAATAAATAAATAAACAATGAAAAAATTACATTCTTAGGCATTGTTGTTATTCTGAATATGTGTATGTACTATACATAAGAATATAGATGCTTTATATGTCATATTTACAAAGTAACTACTATAACTTAATATATATATATATACATATATATATATATATATATATATATATGTATATATATATATATATATATATATATATATATATATATTTATATATATATATATATATATATATATATATATATATATATATATATACTAGCTGCTTGGACCCGCCGTTGCGCAGGTTCCCCAACTATTCGATGTTATACAAAAGATTTTCATTTAATGGTTTTCACCCAGCGGTGGACGATGGGCGTGACAAATATCCATAAATCTTTCCAAATGTTTCAATTTTATAACACTGATAGTTTTAGTTTCATAGTTTTTGGTGCAGAAACTAAAATTTGGGACAAAATAAAATTTGGGGCTACAGGGGCGGAGGCTAAAGTATGTATGATAGTAGGATATACCACCTCGCGGACTTTTTTGTAGATATTAGTAATACCTATAAACCCGAAGTACATTATTTTGTTCTATCATAAATAGTTTTGCCAGCGCACGTCAAGAAAGATTTTCGTTTTTCCACCTTTTGTTACAATATTGCAATTTTCTTACGGATCCCTCATTTTTTTCAAAATAAATTATAGCCTATGTTACTCCCCGATAATGTAGCTTTCTATTGGTGAAATAATTTTTAAAATCGAGATTAAACGAAAACCCAAAATAATTTTTAACCTTGTGAAGTGAAAATTTATTGATCTATAGATGTCATTTTGGGTATGTTTAATAAATTATATTGAATTGTTTTTGTTTTCTTTCATAAAAAAGTGTTTATATGTAAAAATAAGTTTTTTAATTAATGCCGATTTTAAGAAATGAAAGTGCCTATAAAGCCCGTTTTTTTTGTAAATTTGCTGATTTTTCACGAAAAATTTCTTTCAGCTCTGGCAACATACAAATTTTCTAGTTTTTGAGTAGAAAGAAATATTTTTGTATTCTTCAACTTTTGCAAATCTTGTTGCACCCACAAATTCTTCCGCGAGGCACGGAAATGTATGATAATTATTGCAACCGAAGCGCATTTTTGTAAGCAGGTAGCGGCGTTAGCCGCAAACGTGTAGTTTTTAAGCTATAAGGAAATAGTTAAAACAACCCCCATGAATACATAGCATATATACTCTTATAATAACACATACTTGCGTATCCTCTCTCGAAAAAAAAAATATTGTTACGTTTTTAGACCTTTTCGTAAAAACGCTTTTTACTTATCCTTCAAGGATTCGTTTAATTGCATCAAATTAAAAACACAGACAATTAACTTTAGAAATATAATGCGGCAACACTTTATTTACTACTTTATTAACACGAGTATTTGTACTACTAAACACTTAGCGATGTAAACACGTCTAGATTTAAAATCACACTGATCCCGCTGATTACTGGCAGCGACTTTATATAGCAAAATGACATCGTCTGGTAACTTCGCGAAGCATCTGGTCATGGTTGTTTTTGGTTGTGCTTTACTTAACATGTAGCTATATACGTGTGTTTGTTTATATGACAATGCTGTCTTATGTGTTTTGTTTATTGTAACTATGTGTGGTTGTATGTATGAGTGTTCTGTGTGTTGCGTAGTTTTGTTTCTTCTTGTGCTATGTCGGTATGTTTATGTGTATATTTGTGCGTATGTAGCTGTGTATATTAGTGTTGCAAAGTTTAAAAATAGATTCAAATATTATCTGCATTGTGTTGACCAGAGTTGTAACATTTTGACAACTAGAGATGATTTGGCAGTGCTGCCAAGTACATATATCCACATTGTCGTTATATTTGAATCTATTTTTAAACTTTTTAACACTGCCGCCCACTTAAGCCTGTTCGACCCGAATAGGCATACAATCACCTCTTCCATAGCGCGCCAATCGTTCGAGATGTACTATCTTCATTTTCGACCTTGGGCTATTGTTCTTCTGTATCCGGTACACAACGTCATTCACTCTCGTAATCACTTTATACGGGCCATCCCAGTGAGTCTGTAATATTGGGGACAATCCTTTTTTCCGTTGCGGGCTATAAAGTAGAACCAAGTGACCTTCCATAAATCCCTCCGAATTTGCTGCGCGGTCATATCTAGCCTTCATCTTGTCACTGACCATCTTGATTCTATTACGCACGAAATCATGCAGTTCGTTTAAGTTCTCCTGCTCTTGGGACGAAGTGGCTTCTTCTTCTACAGCTGGCTTAACACCAAATTCCAAGTCACCAGGCAGTTTTAATTCCGTTCCGAAGATAATTTTAGCTGGCGTTCTCGTTGTGGAGTCGTGTACAGCTGACCTATATGCCATCAAAAATTTGGGAATGTGCTCGTCCCAATCCCTCTGATGGTTGCTTACCACTTTTCGCAGGTACTCTTCTAAGGTGCGATTGAACCTCTCTACCATGCCATCAGACTGTGGATGCAACGGCGTTGTTCTGGTTTTCTTTATCCCATATAATTCGCACATTTCCCTGAATATGGCAGACTCGAAATTCCTTCCTTGGTCGGAATGTAATTCTATTGGGACACCATACCCAGTTGTTGACGAATGCATTTACAACTGTCTTTGCTTCTTGGTTAGGTATAGCATATACCTCTGGCCATTTACTGAAATAGTCCATTACCACAAGAACATAACGATTTCCGGCTTCAGTGACGGGAAAAGGCCCTGCTACATCCATTGCGATCCGCTCGAATGGTGCTCCTGAGTTGTATTGCTGTAGCTGTCCCCGGCTTCTTCTTACTGGGCCTTTGGCTGCTATGCACTGTGGGCAGTTTGCTATCCAGTCGGCTACGGCTTGTTGACATCCAACCCAATAAAAACTCTGCTTCAGTTTCTCAAGTATTTTTGTTACTCCAAGATGACCGCCACTAGGTCCATTGTGAAATTCTTGCAGAACTTTACTTATCTTGGAACATGGCACAACTATCAAATTTGAAGTTGTTTTGCCATCTACACTTTCCCATACGCGGTATAGGCACCCTTTTATTACCTTGAGGCTGTTCCACTGAGCCCAATAAGATTTGGCGAGTGGACTCTCAGCCGAAATTTCATTCCGCGACGGTCTTCTGTCCTCCTCTTTGGCTGCTATAATTTTCCCCAGTATATTGTCGTCCCTCTGTGCCGCTGACCAGTCTTCATCAGAGTCGATGTGCATTAGCCGAACATCAACAACGCCTTCCTTTTGTTCGGTTCTAACGCAATGTTTACACTCTAAACAGCAGGGTCTTCTTGAAAGAGCATCCGCATTGCTGTTTTGTGCCCCTTCTATGCTCAATACTGAAGTCGTAGCTCTGCAGGCGCTCAATCCACCTTGCCAGTTGCCCTTCAGGATTTTTAAACTGCAATAACCATCTCAGTGCAGAATGGTCAGTCCTTAATGTAAAGTGTTGACCATACAGGTACTTATGATAATGTTTAATGCATTCCAATACTGCCAGAAGCTCACGTCGTGTCACACAGTAGTTCCTCTCAGGTTTTGAGAGTACACGGCTATAGTATCCTATGACTTTCTCAGTGCCATTAACTACTTGGGATAGCACGCCCCTATGCCATAGCCGCTCGCATCAGTATCCAGTACAAATTTTTCTCCAGGTATGGGATACGCTAGTACTGGTGACGTACACAATAATCCTTTAAGTTTCTGGAATGCCTTTTCCTGTGGCTTACCCCAATGGTATGGTCTCGACTTCTTTGTCAGCTCATGCAGGCTTGCAGCTACACTGGCAAAATTTGGCACAAAGCGTCTGTAGTATGTACAAAGGCCCAAAAAGCTGCGCAATTCATGAAGATTTTTAGGTTGATGCCAGTCCCTTACTGCTTGTATTTCATCTTCATCTGTTGAGATTCCGTCTGCTGTAACACGATGCCCCAAATACTTCACTTCTTTCTGGAACAATGCACATTTCTTCAGGCTGAGTTTCAATCCAGCTGATGATATCCGTTGAAGAACTTCTGCCATGTTTTTGAGGTGTTCATCAAAAGTTTTCCCCATCACGATTATGTCATCCAAATATACCAAGCATGTCTTCCAGTGGAGTCCTTTCAGTACCTTCTCCATTAGGCGTTCAAATGTGGCCGGAGCATTGCAGAGACCAAATGGCATAACTTTCAACTGCCATAATCCGTTACCGACACTGAAGGCAGTTTTCTCCTTGTCTTTCTCTGCAATCTCCACTTGCCAATATCCGCTTCGCAAGTCTAGCGTAGAGAACCATCTCGTACCAGCTAGCGTGTCCAAAGTATCATCGATTTTGGGGAGCGGATAGCTGTCCTTCTTGGTTATGTCATTGAGCTTCCTGTAGTCTACGCAGAATCTAGTACTGCCATCTTTCTTTTTAACTAAGACTACTGGCGAACTCCAAGGACCAGAAGATGGCTCAATTACGCCTTCACGCTCCTTACAAGCTCTTTGACTTCTTTCTCTTACAAGCTCTTTGACTTCATCTCGCTTTGCTAGGGGTACACTTCTGGGTGGCTGTTTAATCGGCCTAGCTTCGCCTGTGTTAATTTCATGTTTAACCAATGCAGTTCTACCCTGGCTTTGGTTTCCCATGGCGAAGATACTGGCATGCCTTTTTAGCAACTGTTTGGCTTTATTTCTGTCTGTCGCTGACAGTCCTGCTACCCATTTCCTACGTATTCCTCAAATTGTTCACGTTCTTTGGCGGACAAATTGGTAGGCTCTTTCTTCCTCTCGCAGTTTATTATTGCCTCTGCTGGAGTACACTGGCCAATATCGCAATTTTCTTTGATGACTTTTTCATGGTCTGTCAAGTTAAGTACTCTTATAGGGACTATTCCTCCTTTACTAGTTTTTACTAGAGCTTTTGCTGTTATAAGCTCTCTCTTTAAATCTGCTGGTTCTACAACCCACAACCGATTGTCCTCACAATCTCCCTTCATACGCGCCCATATAACTGTTTCAGACTGCGGCGGTAACGTCTGACTCTCAATAGCAAATACTTTTCTTACTTGCGGCTTGCTGTCATACCCAACATCAAGGGGTATTTCCACAATACGCCAAATCATCAGCTGTTGCCCCATGTGTAGATTAATGCCATGGTTAATCATAAAATCAGCTCCAATAATTACCTCATCGACAATATCGGCAACAATAAACACATGCCTCACGTTGATGTTGGCTATAGTCACCTTCAATTCAATCTTACCATAGACAGTGGCAGGCTCTCCAGTAGCTGTACGTAGCCGTATATTGCTTAAACGATCGCATTTCCCCTTTACTATATCGGGCCTTATTATTGACTGCGACGCCCCTGTGTCTATGGTAAGTACGTGCTTTTCCCCGTTGATGTGTCCAGACGCAGTAAGGTTGCTATTTTTCTGCTGCATCACTGATATGGAGATTGTGGGGCCCTCAATTTGCTGAATATTCCACCACTGCAACATGCATAACATTATATTTTGCGAAGTTTAAAAGTGTGGAAAATGATTCCACTACCACTTCCACAATAGCATCACTGTCTTCAGCTATATATGGTTTCGTTCAATAGTAACAGTTTAGATCAACAATATCCTACCCTAGAGAAAACAGTCAAACGCCTTAGTTCGGCAAATGTAACCATGATTGGAACGGCAATAAATTCCATCAAACATCCTGTAACTCTGCAGTAGTTTCAGTCAAACAAAAGCAACCAAAATGGGTATTACTAAACTTAACAATTTTCTTTCTAATATTAAATGTGCAAGTGTCCATATATTAATGAATAATTTGGAACCACAACAATTAGAGACATCCAATGATATTAAACCAATAAAAATTAATTAATCAAAGATTAAATGCTTCAGTATATGCACTTTTGATTAAAAAATAAACAAAAAGTTATTTGAAAACAAATGGCAAATTTTTGCTAGATTTTTTCAAATAATTTATGATAATGACAAGTGCGATGGAATTTGTTAATATTTATCTATATGTTTTAATAAATGTGCATATTTTCTATATTAAATAAACTTTATTCATAAAATAAATAAATAAATAAACAATGAAAAAATTACATTCTTAGGCATTGTTGTTATTCTGAATATGTGTATGTACTATACATAAGAATATAGATGCTTTATATGTCATATTTACAAAGTAACTACTATAACTTAATATATATATATATACATATATATATATATATATATATATATATATATGTATATATATATATATATATATATATATATATTTATATATATATATATATATATATATATATACTAGCTGCTTGGACCCGCCGTTGCGCAGGTTCCCCAACTATTCGATGTTATACAAAAGATTTTCATTTAATGGTTTTCACCCAGCGGTGGACGATGGGCGTGACAAATATCCATAAATCTTTCCAAATGTTTCAATTTTATAACACTGATAGTTTTTGCAAAGTTTCATAGTTTTTGGTGCAGAAACTAAAATTTGGGACAAAATAAAATTTGGGGCTACAGGGGCGGAGGCTAAAGTATGTATGATAGTAGGATATACCACCTCGCGGACTTTTTTGTAGATATTAGTAATACCTATAAACCCGAAGTACATTATTTTGTTCTATCATAAATAGTTTTGCCAGCGCACGTCAAGAAAGATTTTCGTTTTTCCACCTTTTGTTACAATATTGCAATTTTCTTACGGATCCCTCATTTTTTTCAAAATAAATTATAGCCTATGTTACTCCCCGATAATGTAGCTTTCTATTGGTGAAATAATTTTTAAAATCGAGATTAAACGAAAACCCAAAATAATTTTTAACCTTGTGAAGTGAAAATTTATTGATCTATAGATGTCATTTTGGGTATGTTTAATAAATTATATTGAATTGTTTTTGTTTTCTTTCATAAAAAAGTGTTTATATGTAAAAATAAGTTTTTTAATTAATGCCGATTTTAAGAAATGAAAGTGCCTATAAAGCCCGTTTTTTTTGTAAATTTGCTGATTTTTCACGAAAAATTTCTTTCAGCTCTGGCAACATACAAATTTTCTAGTTTTTGAGTAGAAAGAAATATTTTTGTATTCTTCAACTTTTGCAAATCTTGTTGCACCCACAAATTCTTCCGCGAGGCACGGAAATGTATGATAATTATTGCAACCGAAGCGCATTTTTGTAAGCAGGTAGCGGCGTTAGCCGCAAACGTGTAGTTTTTAAGCTATAAGGAAATAGTTAAAACAACCCCCATGAATACATAGCATATATACTCTTATAATAACACATACTTGCGTATCCTCTCTCGAAAAAAAAAATATTGTTACGTTTTTAGACCTTTTCGTAAAAACGCTTTTTACTTATCCTTCAAGGATTCGTTTAATTGCATCAAATTAAAAACACAGACAATTAACTTTAGAAATATAATGCGGCAACACTTTATTTACTACTTTATTAACACGAGTATTTGTACTACTAAACACTTAGCGATGTAAACACGTCTAGATTTAAAATCACACTGATCCCGCTGATTACTGGCAGCGACTTTATATAGCAAAATGACATCGTCTGGTAACTTCGCGAAGCATCTGGTCATGGTTGTTTTTGGTTGTGCTTTACTTAACATGTAGCTATATACGTGTGTTTGTTTATATGACAATGCTGTCTTATGTGTTTTGTTTATTGTAACTATGTGTGGTTGTATGTATGAGTGTTCTGTGTGTTGCGTAGTTTTGTTTCTTCTTGTGCTATGTCGGTATGTTTATGTGTATATTTGTGCGTATGTAGCTGTGTATATTAGTGTTGCAAAGTTTAAAAATAGATTCAAATATTATCTGCATTGTGTTGACCAGGCTTGTAACATTTTGACAACTAGAGATGATTTGGCAGTGCTGCCAAGTACATATATCCACATTGTCGTTATATTTGAATCTATTTTTAAACTTTTTAACACTGCCGCCCACTTAAGCCTGTTCGACCCGAATAGGCATACAATCACCTCTTCCATAGCGCGCCAATCGTTCGAGATGTACTATCTTCATTTTCGACCTTGGGCTATTGTTCTTCTGTATCCGGTACACAACGTCATTCACTCTCGTAATCACTTTATACGGGCCATCCCAGTGAGTCTGTAATATTGGGGACAATCCTTTTTTCCGTTGCGGGCTATAAAGTAGAACCAAGTGACCTTCCATAAATCCCTCCGAATTTGCTGCGCGGTCATATCTAGCCTTCATCTTGTCACTGACCATCTTGATTCTATTACGCACGAAATCATGCAGTTCGTTTAAGTTCTCCTGCTCTTGGGACGAAGTGGCTTCTTCTTCTACAGCTGGCTTAACACCAAATTCCAAGTCACCAGGCAGTTTTAATTCCGTTCCGAAGATAATTTTAGCTGGCGTTCTCGTTGTGGAGTCGTGTACAGCTGACCTATATGCCATCAAAAATTTGGGAATGTGCTCGTCCCAATCCCTCTGATGGTTGCTTACCACTTTTCGCAGGTACTCTTCTAAGGTGCGATTGAACCTCTCTACCATGCCATCAGACTGTGGATGCAACGGCGTTGTTCTGGTTTTCTTTATCCCATATAATTCGCACATTTCCCTGAATATGGCAGACTCGAAATTCCTTCCTTGGTCGGAATGTAATTCTATTGGGACACCATACCCAGTTGTTGACGAATGCATTTACAACTGTCTTTGCTTCTTGGTTAGGTATAGCATATACCTCTGGCCATTTACTGAAATAGTCCATTACCACAAGAACATAACGATTTCCGGCTTCAGTGACGGGAAAAGGCCCTGCTACATCCATTGCGATCCGCTCGAATGGTGCTCCTGAGTTGTATTGCTGTAGCTGTCCCCGGCTTCTTCTTACTGGGCCTTTGGCTGCTATGCACTGTGGGCAGTTTGCTATCCAGTCGGCTACGGCTTGTTGACATCCAACCCAATAAAAACGCTGCTTCAGTTTCTCAAGTATTTTTGTTACTCCAAGATGACCGCCACTAGGTCCATTGTGAAATTCTTGCAGAACTTTACTTATCTTGGAACATGGCACAACTATCAAATTTGAAGTTGTTTTGCCATCTACACTTTCCCATACGCGGTATAGGCACCCTTTTATTACCTTGAGGCTGTTCCACTGAGCCCAATAAGATTTGGCGAGTGGACTCTCAGCCGAAATTTCATTCCGCGACGGTCTTCTGTCCTCCTCTTTGGCTGCTATAATTTTCCCCAGTATATTGTCGTCCCTCTGTGCCGCTGACCAGTCTTCATCAGAGTCGATGTGCATTAGCCGAACATCAACAACGCCTTCCTTTTGTTCGGTTCTAACGCAATGTTTACACTCTAAACAGCAGGGTCTTCTTGAAAGAGCATCCGCATTGCTGTTTTGTGCCCCTTCTATGCTCAATACTGAAGTCGTAGCTCTGCAGGCGCTCAATCCACCTTGCCAGTTGCCCTTCAGGATTTTTAAACTGCAATAACCATCTCAGTGCAGAATGGTCAGTCCTTAATGTAAAGTGTTGACCATACAGGTACTTATGATAATGTTTAATGCATTCCAATACTGCCAGAAGCTCACGTCGTGTCACACAGTAGTTCCTCTCAGGTTTTGAGAGTACACGGCTATAGTATCCTATGACTTTCTCAGTGCCATTAACTACTTGGGATAGCACGCCCCTATGCCATAGCCGCTCGCATCAGTATCCAGCACAAATTTTTCTCCAGGTATGGGATACGCCAGTACTGGTGACGTACACAATAATCCTTTAAGTTTCTGGAATGCCTTTTCCTGTGGCTCACCCCAATGGTATGGTCTCGACTTCTTTGTCAGCTCATGCAGGCTTGCAGCTACACTGGCAAAATTTGGCACAAAGCGTCTGTAGTATGTACAAAGGCCCAAAAAGCTGCGCAATTCATGAAGATTTTTAGGTTGATGCCAGTCCCTTACTGCTTGTATTTCATCTTCATCTGTTGAGATTCCGTCTGCTGTAACACGATGCCCCAAATACTTCACTTCTTTCTGGAACAATGCACATTTCTTCAGGCTGAGTTTCAATCCAGCTGATGATATCCGTTGAAGAACTTCTGCCATGTTTTTGAGGTGTTCATCAAAAGTTTTCCCCATCACGATTATGTCATCCAAATATACCAAGCATGTCTTCCAGTGGAGTCCTTTCAGTACCTTCTCCATTAGGCGTTCAAATGTGGCCGGAGCATTGCAGAGACCAAATGGCATAACTTTCAACTGCCATAATCCGTTACCGACACTGAAGGCAGTTTTCTCCTTGTCTTTCTCTGCAATCTCCACTTGCCAATATCCGCTTCGCAAGTCTAGCGTAGAGAACCATCTCGTACCAGCTAGCGTGTCCAAAGTATCATCGATTTTGGGGAGCGGATAGCTGTCCTTCTTGGTTATGTCATTGAGCTTCCTGTAGTCTACGCAGAATCTAGTACTGCCATCTTTCTTTTTAACTAAGACTACTGGCGAACTCCAAGGACCAGAAGATGGCTCAATTACGCCTTCACGCTCCTTACAAGCTCTTTGACTTCTTTCTCTTACAAGCTCTTTGACTTCATCTCGCTTTGCTAGGGGTACACTTCTGGGTGGCTGTTTAATCGGCCTAGCTTCGCCTGTGTTAATTTCATGTTTAACCAATGCAGTTCTACCCTGGCTTTGGTTTCCCATGGCGAAGATACTGGCATGCCTTTTTAGCAACTGTTTGGCTTTATTTCTGTCTGTCGCTGACAGTCCTGCTACCCATTTCCTACGTATTCCTCAAATTGTTCACGTTCTTTGGCGGACAAATTGGTAGGCTCTTTCTTCCTCTCGCAGTTTATTATTGCCTCTGCTGGAGTACACTGGCCAATATCGCAATTTTCTTTGATGACTTTTTCATGGTCTGTCAAGTTAAGTACTCTTATAGGGACTATTCCTCCTTTACTAGTTTTTACTAGAGCTTTTGCTGTTATAAGCTCTCTCTTTAAATCTGCTGGTTCTACAACCCACAACCGATTGTCCTCACAATCTCCCTTCATACGCGCCCATATAACTGTTTCAGACTGCGGCGGTAACGTCTGACTCTCAATAGCAAATACTTTTCTTACTTGCGGCTTGCTGTCATACCCAACATCAAGGGGTATTTCCACATTACGCCAAATCATCAGCTGTTGCCCCATGTGTAGATTAATGCCATGGTTAATCATAAAATCGGCTCCAATAATTACCTCATCGACAATATCGGCAACAATAAACACATGCCTCACGTTGATGTTGGCTATAGTCACCTTCAATTCAATCTTACCATAGACAGTGGCAGGCTCTCCAGTAGCTGTACGTAGCCGTATATTGCTTAAACGATCGCATTTCCCCTTTACTATATCAGGCCTTATTATTGACTGCGACGCCCCTGTGTCTATGGTAAGTACGTGCTTTTCCCCGTTGATGTGTCCAGACGCAGTAAGGTTGCTATTTTTCTGCTGCATCACTGATATGGAGATTGTGGGGCCCTCGTTTGTGGGAGCTAGCTCTTGCCCCTTAGCGCTAGCTCGTTTTAGTTTAACGGGGACTCTTGTGATGTTGTTTGGTTCACCCGTTTGCTGTTTCTTGGTGGCGAAACAGATCTACCTCTTTTCCTTGGTGCTTTGCAGCTGCGCTGAAAATTACCGATTTTTCCGCAGTTAAAGCACTTAGGCTTTTCTTTGATAGCACTTTCCGCCAACAATTGTCGCATTGCTTCCTTAACACTAGCAACTAAGCTGTTATCCTCCTCAGACAAAACCTCCACATTCCGCACCTTGCATATCTGCGGTTTGAAAACCATCCTTGCAGTCTCTTGAGCCAGCGCAAATGAAACAGTCTCAGCGAAAGTGGATTTCTGTGTTGCGCACACAGCTAGTTTAACATCAGAGTCGCGAATTCCATTAACGAACGCCTCAGTTTTAAAGTGGTCCAGAAACGGGTGACTCTCGCCTGGATATGTGAGCTGCACTAAACGCTCGATTTCCATTGCGAAATCTTGTAGAGACTCGTTAGGCTTTTGAACTCTACATCGCAATTCCATTCTGTATAAATCGCGCTTGTGCTCACCACCATACTTGCGCTGCAATGCTGCCATTATTTCATTATAGTTGTTTCTGCTGCTTACTGGCACGGTCTCAAGTACCTCTGCGGCTGTACCCTTTAAGGACAAAATCAACTCTATGGCTTTTTCTTCAGCATCCCATCCATTTCTGCTAGCAACCGTCTCGAACTGGAATCTAAAGATGCCCAATGGTACGCTGCCGTCAAAGCATGGCGCTTTTATTCGCGCAGAAACCTCCGCAACTGCTCGTACTGTCCCGCCACTACGCTCGAGGTTATGCACTTTGTCCTCTAGAGCATGAAATTTTTCTTCGAACTCTTTTGCATGCTGTTCTAGGCCACCGCTTTCTAGATGTTGGACTCTCTCTGCCAGCTCTGAGAATTTGTTCTCAATAGAATCCACCCTCCTATTAATGGCCTCAGAAACCTCTACCAGAGTCTCGTTCGTGGCTCTATTTGACTCCAACAGTTTTGTTTCCACTCCCTGTATTTCGGCTACCAGCTTTTCAGTGCTGATCTTTTATGCTTCATGCATCTGATGAGAGTTATGTTTTATTTCAGCTATTTCGGCTACAAGCTTTTCACTGCTGACTTTTGAGTTGTGTTTTATTTCGGTTTGTGCATCATTGAATCCTTTTATCTGGATCATCATAGCAGCGAACATTGAATTTATGTCCATGCTGCTGGTCGTAGCAGGAGGACATACCTCTACATCGTCTTTGTCCTCAAACTCGTATGTCGCGATGTCCGTGCCGCGATTCTTAAACTCATCTATCAGCCTCTTCTGCAGTTCAGCCTTGTTACCTGCTGTTGGCAATTCCCGCTTACTAAGCTCCTTTTTTAGCTGTTCAACTTTTAGCTCATCAAATTTCATGATTATTTATTATAATTTAATATATTTAATGTCCTTTTTTTTCTCCTTAAATTGCAATGTCCTTTTTAATTATTTTAGCAATCCCACTTCTGACACCAATTGTTACGTTTTTAGACCTTTTCGTAAAAACGCTTTTTACTTATCCTTCAAGGATTCGTTTAATTGCATCAAATTAAAAACACAGACAATTAACTTTAGAAATATAATGCGGCAACACTTTATTTACTACTTTATTAACACGAGTATTTGTACTACTAAACACTTAGCGATGTAAACACGTCTAGATTTAAAATCACACTGATCCCGCTGATTACTGGCAGCGACTTTATATAGCAAAATGACATCGTCTGGTAACTTCGCGAAGCATCTGGTCATGGTTGTTGTTGGTTGTGCTTTACTTAACATGTAGCTATATACGTGTGTTTGTTTATATGACAATGCTGTCTTATGTGTTTTGTTTATTGTAACTATGTGTGGTTGTATGTATGAGTGTTCTGTGTGTTGCGTAGTTTTGTTTCTTCTTGTGCTATGTCGGTATGTTTATGTGTATATTTGTGCGTATGTAGCTGTGTATATTGGTGTACATGTTTAGCTTTTGTTAGCAGCGAATACTTGCGTACAAGATCTGTTAACCATAATAAAAAACCATAACTTAAAAATGAAAAGAAATCAAAAAAGACACAACAAGCAAAAATGATTTCACGTATTACTAAAAACTACAAAATGCATATACGACAATATTTAGTCATTTGCCCTTGAACTTGTTATTGCAGTCATTGCCTTTAAAGCCATTTAATATTATAATAACAAATATAAAACTTCATTTACCTTTAGAATCGTTTAATGTTACAATAATAAAACTAAATATTATTCACCTTTAGAATATTTTAGGCAATACTGCAATAATGCAATTAAAGGCATTTTTTATAACTACTGAAATTGGATCTTTGAATATTATTATTATTAATTTTAAGTTAGACGTAAGCAATTAAATTGTATAAAAGACTGACAAAAATAAAGACAACCAGGCAAACAAAGATTAACTCTTTTCATTGCTTCATGGGTCTTAGTGATTCTACTAAAGCTCAATCATATTTTATATCAGCACAAGGTGTTTCTACCTGGGCTAAACCAATTCTTAACAAACAAAAATCTGAATTCCACAGGAAACCTTTGGTGTTCAACTTATTTCGACATTGACAATTCAACATTTGGTGACCCCGACGGTCCTGTAACTTGGCACAGGATTAAATAAAAAAAAACCACACTGGTTTTAATACTAAAAACAACGCTACACGCAGCGTTCAGTAACCCACCAAAAATCTACATTTGGTGATCCAACGATCCTGTAACTTGGCACAGGATCACATAAAAATAAAAACAGCAAATATACTTTAATATAAATACCAAAATAATATTACACCACACAACAGTTGGTGACATCAACAACATCGAGTCCACAGACAAAAATCGACACTTGTTTCATAAACCTTCAAGCTAGAAAACAAATCATCGACCATGGAAACATTTGACGTCCTACTAGCAGCGCAACAAAAGACGGCGGATAAAATAGAGGCCATAATCCGAAACTTTAAAAAGGACCCAACAACAAGAAAATCGAAGGAGTACTACCTGGAACGTTTAAATCGGCTAGACACTGCATGGCTAGAATTTGAGAACACTGACAACAAATTAAGGTGTCTATCAAATCTTCCAATGCAGCACGAATATTTTACGGACCAATACTTGCGCGTTTCAGGTGACACACTAAAGTACAAAGAGCTATTTGAGTCTGAAATCAAAAGATTCTCAAATACAACAATCAATAATCAACAAACCAATGAAGGTGCCAGCAGCTGCATACAGGGAGAATCACAACTTGACGAAATCACAAGTAAGGTTCTTCGTAATCAACGGGCGCTAACAAGAGCACTAAGACGAACAATGGACGAAGCCATGGCCGAAGAAATTCATGAGGTAGCACATGCAAAATTAACTCTCATTGATAAATATATGGGTGATCTCTCGAGAAACAATGACATGTTATGGCAATTAACCACTAAGGAACAAATAGATGGGTACACGGTGGATGACTTCTACAAAACGCAAGCCGAAGTGCACAACATTAAATGTACTCTACAGCAACATGGCAGTCTTTCCAATGATAGTGCTCCACAACACATCAACAGAATTGAGCAGTGTCAACCACACCTGCCAAAAATTCAGATTCCAAAATTCCACGGCAGTTATCTCCAATGGGTAGCCTTCAAAGACCTGTATACTCAACTAATTCACAATGCAGCAATGAGCGAAGTTGAAAAAATGTTTTATTTGACAACACATCTCACAGATGAAGCAAAAAAGCTAATAAACCATTTGCCAATTGCAACAGCAAACTATGCAATTGCATGGAATATTCTCGTCAATAGATACGATAACAAAAGGCTCATTGTGACAACATTACTCAACAACTTGCTCTCTAATCCACAAGTGAAAAATTAATCGGCACAATCCCTAAAATATATACATGACCTCACAAAGGAATGCATCCATGGCTTGAAAGCACAGGGACTTCCAGTGGACCAATGGGACGCAATAATCGTCCACATACTATTGAAAAAGCTTGATCTCTCGACTCAAACACTATTTGAGCAATCACTCAAAGACAACAAAAGCCTCGTAAGTCTCGATGAACTGCTTAAATTCATAGAGCATAGGTTCCAGGCATTGGAAACGCGAGGAAGATCGGGCGAATCTGGAGGGGGGAAGGATAGAGCCAAAATCATAACATCAGCTACATCAAATCCAAATTGTAAGGTATGTGGATTAACAGGACATCCCATATATTACTGTGAAAAGTTCCTGAAGATGTCCCCAGCCGAGAGACTACAATGGACACAAAAGATGAGACTTTGTGTCAACTGTTTTAAATCAGAGCATACCACCAAATCATGCACATCACGGTCATGCTCAAAGTGCGCAAAAAAGCACAACACATTGCTGCATTTAGAAATACCAAGACAATATTCATCAAAAACCTCTGCTGGAAGCCTCGAAAAGACACAAAATCCAGCCATTGCTTCAAATAAAAATTCCCCAATCGTAGCTGCAACAAACAAGCAACTCAGCGGCAACACCTATGTATTACTCGCCACAGCAAGAGTAAAAGTGATTGGAAACAATGGCCGCACCGGCATATTCCGTGCTCTTCTAGATTCTGGATCACAGATCAATCTGGTTACAAATCGAGTGTTAAACAATCTATCATTGGATTCTTCAGATTCTTCTTTGCGCATTGAAGGAATAGGCCGTAAGGTTCACAACACATCCCGACGAATCAATGTAGAGCTACATGCATGCTCAGGCAATTATGCTACCAGAATCGAAGCATTTGTACTCCCAACCATTGTATCACCTCAGCCTACAAAATCGTTCAACACATCAGATTGGAATCTTCCTGAGAATATTAATTTAGCAGATCCATGTTTCAATCAAATGGATAAAATTGATATGCTGATCGGAGCAGAATTTTATCACCAACTAATGCGGCCACAACAAATAAGGCTCAACAAGAACTTACCAATTCTACAAAATACAGCTTTGGGTTGGGTCGTAACAGGTAAACTACAAGAAAACAACGACAACAACTTGGTTACTTGTGCAGTATTTACCCCAGAACAGCAAACAACAAACGAGCTGATTGAAAATTTCTGGAAACTTGAAGAGGCAAATACTTCAGAACGTGCACTATCTTTAGCTGAGAAACGATGTGAAGATCATTTTGTGCAAAACTTACAAAGAAACAAGGATGGGAGACTCGTTGTCCGCTTACCATTTGCAGAAAATCCATCAATTCTCGGAACCTCTAAAACAATGGCTTTCAATCGATTTTTGTCATTGGAAAAACGGTTGAACCTTAAGCCAGAACTTAGAGCAGAATATAATAAATTTATGGAAGAATATGAATCCTTGGGGCACATGGAAGAAATACAGGAAGACGACATTCCCGATGTACATTACGTCATGCCGCATCATTGCGTGCTGAAACCGGAAAGTTCAACAACGAAATTGCGAGTAGTGTTTGACGCCTCAGCCAAAACATCCAGCGGGTTCTCACTCAACGACATCCTTCAGGCAGGACCAACCGTACAAAGTGAGCTATGTTCAGTTCTGCTGAGATTTCGGATGCATAAATTCGTCTTCACTGCAGACATCGAAAAAATGTACCTACAAATTCAAGTCAATTATGCAGACCAAATGTTCCAGCTCATAATTTGGAGATATAACAAATATCAAGATATCAAATATTATCGTCTCAAAACTGTCACCTACGGCACTTCCTCAGCTCCATACCTAGCTACCAAATGCCTTCAACGTGTGGACGATTGCCTAAGCGGAGCCGACTCTATCAGTACAGCATTGGAATCACAACGACAACTCAAATTAATCCTAAAAGAAGCTGGTTTTAAACTTCGGAAATGGTGTTCAAATCATCCCCAGCTGCTAAATGGTATTGCACCTGAAGACCAGGAGATCAATTTGGACTTAGACGAAAACTCAAACTGCTCTATTAAAACACTTGGACTAATATGGTTACCAAGGTCTGACCAGTTATGTGGACGAGCACAAGTACCAACGGCAAATTATTCAAAAGGTGTAACAAAACGAATAGTTAGTTCAGAACTTGCCAAGATATTTGATCCATTAGGAATTTTTGGGCCGGTAGTCGTACGAGCCAAAATATTTTTGCAGGAGCTGTGGCAATTACCACTTTCATGGGATGACGAATTGCCCCTGGATCTTCAAAACGTATGGAATAAATTTCGAACGAGCATAGAAGCACTAAACAAAATTAAGATCGATCGATTCGTACTAAAAACCGAAATTCCAGTAACAACGCAGCTTCACACGTTTGTTGATGCCTCGGAACGAGCCTATGGAACGGCAATCTACATTCGTTCAACATACAAGGACAAAACTGTATCAACAAGATTAATATGTTCCATGTCCCGTGTAGCACCCATTAAAAAACAGACGCTGCCTCGGCTGGAATTATGTGCCGCAGTACTAGGGGTGGAGCTGACAAACAGAGTGAAGAAAGATCTTCGCCTACAAAATACTGCAAACTTTTTCTGGACAGATTCAAAGATTGTCCTTGCGTGGATAAATTCGACTGCAGCATCCTTCCACACTTTTGTGGCAAACAGAATAGCCAAAATACAAGAATTAAGCGAATCAAATCAATGGCGACATGTCAGCTCCAAACAAAATCCAGCTAACGCAATATCCCGAGGACTGGCACCAGAAAACCTATCACAACATTCAATTTGGTTTTATGGTCCACTATTTCTATCTGGACAAAAAAGTGAGTGGACGAACTCATCTCCACAAGTTTTTGATATACCTTGCAACGAAGAACGCAAAATGTCGAAGCATGTTTTGACGATATCAACCTCGCAGCAAAGGTACGAAGACATTATAAGTCGAATAAACCATCGAAACTCTTTCAAGACTCTTCAGCGCACGATCGGCTATGTCTTGAGATTCATCACAAATTCCAAAACTGCGAAAATTTGTCGTCCATCCAACAAGGCGCTCGATGCACATGAAATGGAAGAAGCTCTGAACGTTATCATCAAATTCATGCAAGCCACGGAATTTGGGGAAGAGCTAGAACGATTATCAAACAAAACACCTGTACATAAATCCAGCCCTTTGGCCTCATTAAATCC
Source organism: Linnaemya tessellans (assembly GCA_951800035.1). Lineage (NCBI taxonomy): Eukaryota > Metazoa > Arthropoda > Insecta > Diptera > Tachinidae > Linnaemya > Linnaemya tessellans. The sequence continues at coordinate 69,467,476 of OX637533.1, read as the reverse complement.
ATTCTTGGATGAATACCAGATAATGCGTGTAGGTGGTCGTCTGGAGCAATCAACATTACCATTCAAGGCGAAGCATCCAGCAATTTTACCACACAGTCATTTTATGGTAGGGTTATTGATGCAAATGCTACATGACGAAAATCGTCATTGCGGCCCACAAGCATTGTTGGCTGCGTCCAGGGCGCAGTTCTGGATCACCAACGGAAAATCAGTCGCACGCAGTACCGTCCACAAATGCATACGATGCACCAAGGCAAGGCCAGTGCTTTTTAAACAATTGATGGGAAATCTACCAGCTGACAGAGTGACGCCAGGACGTCCATTCATCACTACAGGAGTTGATTACTTCGGGCCGATTTGGATACATCACAAAATTAGGGGCAAAAGACCAGACAAGGCCTATATCGCAGTATTTTGCTGTTTTGCAACCAAGGCCATTCACATGGAAGTTGTGTCCAATCTGTCCACAGAAGCCTTTATCGGAGCATTACGAAGATTCATCAGCAGAAGAGGCCATTGTCAGACATTATATTGCGACAATGCTACTAATTTCGTGGGAGCAAACAACAAAATAGCTGAATTAAAAGAATCAATATATTCTCAATCAGCCCAAGAAAAAATTACACGAGTATGCAGCAATCTATCAATTACCTTCAAATTTATTCCACCCAGAGCCCCTCATTTCGGTGGCCTTTGGGAAGCTACAGTTAAATCAGCCAAACATCTTCTGCTGAGAAGTGTGACCGCTGCATCACTTACATATGAGGAGTTGGAAACAATAGTGGTTGAAATAGAAGCCATCCTAAACTCGCGACCTTTAATTCCTCTCTCATCAAATTACGAAGATCTTCAAGCTCTCACACCAGGCCACTTTCTAGTAGGTGAGCCATTAACATCAGCAGTGGATGTTAACGCCCAATCTCCAAAATTACTATTAGATGCAAGGTGGAAAATAACTTCAGAGATTAAACACAAATTCTGGAAGGAATGGACACAAAAATATTTACATGAGCTACAACAAAGAGGAAAATGGAAGTCTCCTTCACCGAACGTCATCGAAGGCATGTTTGTCATTCTCAAAGAAGACAATACTCTTGTACTACAATGGCCACTGGGAAGAATCAGCCGAATTTACAAGGGAGATGACGGACTTATTAGGGTCTGCGACGTCAAAACAGTGAAGGGAACTTTCAAAAGGCCAATTCATAGATTAGCGCCCCTGTTCAACGATTTTCACACAGAACACTCCGAATATGACAAGCCAATATCGCAAAAGAGACAACACTCATCAGAAGGCGACTCTATACAGCCCAAACGGAAGGTAGTATCATATGCTTCGCAAGGAATCGTCAGTACAATATGTATTTCGCTCCTGCTACTGCCGATAATACTAGCTTCTCCGATCAATGTCACAGAGTTTTCTTCCAACCCAGGATTGTATTTCGAAGGCATAGGGTCGACAAAATTGGTAACTGCGACCTGGAAATTCATCATATATTACGATCTCACACCGATTTGGGAGAGGAACAAAGTTCTGGAAACCGGAATAACAGCATTTTCAAAGTTCTGCAAACAATCAATAGCTACTAAATCATGTGAAATACTCTACCTCGAACTTCAGCATACCTGGGACAACCTCATTCAAGAATCAGACCTTTTAACTCCAAGAAGAAACCGAAGAGCTGCACTAGATATTGTGGGGAATATGGCTCATGCTCTATTTGGAGTCCTGGATTCGGAATATGCAGAACAAATGGCCCAAACTATAGCCAATGTGAAGCAAAACGAGGAATATCTGCACCTGTTACTCAAAAACCAAACTTCGGTGATAAATTCGACGATTAATATTCTCAAGCAAGGCGAGAATAATATGAAGGTGCACTTCTCAGAGCTTAAAACCAGCATCTATAATGAGTTAAATACAGTTAGAAACGAGAACTCAAATTTGCGACAAACCCAAAATCTAATGTCCCTGGCGATTCAATTAAATACACTGGCGGCAGAGTTACAAAGAACTGAGACAGAGCTGGTCGCTGCCCTCACGCACTCAAATCACGGTAAAATAAGTCCACTTCTCCTCACACCAAAACAGTTAAGAACAGAGATAGCTAAGATTAAGGGCCACCTTCCCATTGGTCGCTCGTTACCAATTGAAGATACTGACTTGCTGGAATTATACAAAATCATGAGCGTCAAGGGCACAGTAACACAGGAGAGTGTCATTTTCATGATTGAATTACCGTTAGTGAACCAGGAACATTTTGAGCTCTTCAAGGTCATCCCTATACCCACCAAGATAAACGACAGGGACATTGCTATAAAAACCGATATTGAATATCTCGCTGTGAGCAGCCACCGAGATGAATATCTGTCACTAAATACACTTCAATTCAATAAATGCATTGTAGCAAAGAGCGACATATATCTTTGCACTGCGTTACAAGTCAGCGTTACTCGAGACCCCAGCAGCCATTCCTGCGAAATTGCTCTGTTTAACAACCGGACATCCCCACAATGTAGTTTCGGGAACGTACAAAACAAGGTTTCTTTTATCGCACTAAACACTATCAATCGTTGGCTTTATGCAACAGCAAAACCATTAGAACTAACTGCAGTGTGCGACTCTGAAACCATACATTTTACCGTCAAACAATCTGGCCTTATGTCCATGAAACCAACCTGTATCATCAAGGGAAATTTACTAACTATCCATGGGCATGAAACGAGTATTACTCCTCTTCATACTTCATTTGCCATGTTTGGCAATATTACGGAAATTGGCAAACCCCCCGAGGTCAAGAGGCTACTAGCACCTAACATCGAATTGGACATCAAATTAGATGAGCTCACCAACATCCAAAGACAGCTATCAAACATTAAGAATCTTCCAAGAGATATAGAGTACCCAGTGCTTCATCATCCACATATCGGTTCGTTGGCGCTACTTCTGTCATTATCGATAATAGTCATCCTAATAGGCCGGAAAATTAAATGCTGCAAGGGAGCCTCAATGAACTTGTCCCCAACGATGCCAGAATCAGCCCCACAACCAGCACCACGACAGCTAAACTCTAAGGTTTAAAAAATAAAAATAAAATATACCAATTTATTAACTCTTATATTATTAATTCATTTCTCTCATATATAAATTTTGCCTTTCGCTATCAACGTGGCGGAGAATGTTAACCATAATAAAAAACCATAACTTAATTAAAAGAAATCAAAAAAGACACAACAAGCAAAAATGATTTCACGTATTACTAAAAACTACAAAATGCATATACGACAATATTTAGTCATTTGCCCTTGAACTTGTTATTGCAGTCATTGCCTTTAAAGCCATTTAATATTATAATAACAAATATAAAACTTCATTTACCTTTAGAATCGTTTAATGTTACAATAATAAAACTAAATGTTATTCACCTTTAGAATATTTTAGGCAATACTGCAATAATGCAATTAAAGGCATTTTTTATAACTACTGAAATTGGATCTTTGAATATTATTATTATTAATTTTAAGTTAGACGTAAGCAATTAAATTGTATAAAAGACTGACAAAAATAAAGACAACCAGGCAAACAAAGATTAACTCTTTTCATTGCTTCACGGGTCTTAGTGATTCTACTAAAGCTCAATCATATTTTATATCAGCACAAGGTGTTTCTATCTGGGCTAAACCAATTCTTAACAAACAAAAATCTGAATTCCACAGGAAACCTTTGGTGTTCAACTTATTTCGACGTTGACAATTCAACAAGGTCATTAAGAATAACATCATCATCTCCTAGCATTAAAGTTGCTTGGTTTTTCGTTGTTGTTTTTTACACTTATTATTGCACAGCCTCGAATGATCTTGTATATTCTCGACGATGTACCCGGAATATTCCATTTCCGTTAATTCAAATATTATCTGCATTGTGTTGACCAGGGTTGTAACATTTTGACAGCTAGAGATGAGTTGGCAGTGCTGCCAAGTACATATATCCACATTGTCGTTATATTTGAATCTATTTTTAAACTTTGTAACAATATTTTTGTATTCTTCAACTTTTGCAAATCTTGTTGCACCCAAAAATTCTTCCGCGGGGCACGGAAATGTATGATAATTATTGCAATCGAAGCGCATTTTTGTAAGCTTTCGATTGCAGGTAGCGGCGTTAGCCGCAAACGTGTAGTTTTTAAGCTATAAGCAAATAGTTAAAACAACCCCCATAAATACATTGCATATATGCTCTCATGAACGCACGTGCTTGCGTATCCTCTCACGAAATTGTAAACAAAACAAAAGATCTTGTTAAAACTATATTTATCAGCTGTTAATCTGTTTATATGACATACATACAAAAAATCTTGTAAAATCCAAAAAATGTGGCATCTTGTTTTCTTCACCTGCGTAGAATATGCACAGAATACCCAAAAGTGACAGTTCAATTTGCCCAAAATCAGCTTTTTTATTAATATGTGTAAAGGAGTATAAAAGATATAACTGCGTGCTGTTTTTATGTATGTTAGAAGGAATGGTTGTACATAGCCATCTCTGAACACATGTTTTACAATTTCAAACATACAATGGTGGTTGCAAGGCGAATTCACTACTAGGTGGCCTTAATTCAGAAAATGTCGATCAGCTGATACCATGGCAAAATTGCTGAGCTGTCAAAATGCTGCTTTTTTTAATAATGTTCTTTGCGCCATAACGAAAAACAAACAATAATTGTAAAAAATTTCGTTAAACTTCTTTAAAAACAATAATTTGGAAATAAAAGTTGCTACATATTGTAAAAAACAATCATTTAATAATTTATTTAATAAAGTTTTGTAACACAAAATAAAACAATGCGTGTTTCTGTTATATTCTGTAACGACACGTTTTCCCGCTGGTTGCTGGGATAGACTCAGCGGGTTCCAGGGTCGTGGGTTTGCTTAGTGAAAAATAAGATACACTCTTTTTCCTTCACGTTATAATCTTTATTGCTTATTATTTTAGAGAGGGGAGAACGGCTCGAAGTAACGCCGACTGTTGTGGCCAACTTGGTTGGTGACGGTCGCTCGTTGGGCGATCCGTGGAGGCTCGGCCGGCTGGCTGGCACTGGTACTGAGGACGGTAGAAGTCGCCTGGTGCAGGTGATAAGTCGCCTGATGTAGGTGATAGAAGTCACCTGATGTAGCTGTTAGAAGTCGCCTGATGTAGGTGATAGAAGTCGCCTGATGTAGGTGATAGAAGTCGCCTGATGTAGGTGATAGAAGTCGCCTGATGTAGGTGATAGAAGTCGCCTGATGTAGGTGATAGAAGTCGCCTGATGTAGGTGATAGAAGTCGCCTGATGTAGCTGATAGACGTCGCCTGATGTAGCTGATAGACGCCGCCTGAAGGAAGTCGCCTGTTGGAGGTGATAGACGCCTGTAGGAACAAACTCCCGTACAGGTGTATCACGCACTCTAGGGGCGATCCAGGCAATTGGTAGTATCGCCGTAGGAACAAACTCCCGTACAGGCCTGTGATGATGCAGGCGGCACTGACAGCGGCAGAACGGTGAGAGCCGGTATAGGATGCGGCTAGGCTGGCAGCAGCACCTGTAGGAACAAACTCCCGTACAGGCCTGTGATGATGCAGGCGGCACTGACAGCGGCAGAACGATGAGAGCCGGTATAGGATGCGGCTAGGCTGGCAGCAGCACCTGTAGGAACAAACTCCCGTACAGGCCTGTGATGATGCAGGCGGCACTGACAGCGGCAGAACGGTGAGAGCTGGTATAGGATGCGGCTAGGCTGGCAGAAGCACCTGTAGGAACAAACTCCCGTACAGGCCTAATGCTCTCTTCGTGTAGGACTGGCGGTGGAGGAAGTGCACCAGTGGAGGAGTCTGGAAACAATGCAAGAACAAGCTCCTTGGATTGTTTTGGAAAGTCCGTTTAGAAGATAATAAACAGTTTGGTAGGCTATAACTCGCGCAACCAAAGTAGTTCTTACCGCCAAGCGAACTGCCAGCAGACTGCCTGCTTGTACATTTTGTGCTGTCTTTTATACCCTCAGTCGTGGGCATACACACATTCACACAGTGTGGTATAACACTAGTGGTGGGTATTGTGATGTGATCGCAGCTGTGTTGTGATCACAGCTGTGCGGTGATTACAGCTGTGCTGTGGTGACAGTCTCCTGTTTCACATGCAGAGGGCGTTACTTTTAGCCGTTACTAGTCGTTAATTCAATTCATAATTTGTAACTTACTATGTAAAACAATAAAGTAAACATCTGGTTTTCTTAAGGGAATAATAATAAAACAAAATGGTATTCAATATAACATAAGTAACAAAATGACTCATTCAAAGTAAAAATACGGTATAAAAAGTAATTCACTGTAACTTCGTTCAGATAAAGAAAATAGGAACATAAAAATATAATTGAAGTTACATAAATTTAATATAAATCTAATTCAAGTTATAAATGTGGGGGGGAAAACGCGCATACAACTTTCCCCCGTTACACTATCCCCTCTCCTCAACGGTTGTTCGGTGGGCGCAGCCACTGAATCCGGATCGGTCCATTTCGCAGCACGCTGACTCGGTACTTCTGACCCTGCACCTCAATTATTGTTCTAACGCGTCGTTGCGCCGGGGTCGAAGCAAACCTCTTATCAATTTCGTGGCGCAGGCCTTCTGGGGCTTGAGCCATGGATATCTCGCGCGAGTCGACAGGCAGTGGCGGGGTGTGGAAGCGCTTTGGAGACGGCGAATGTATGGTGGGTGATTATCTAGGGGACCAAAGAAAGAATGAAATGCGCGGTTAGTTGGTTGGTAGATAATATGGTTTGAGTTCGCTAATATGCGCGGTCCGTATGTCGCGATTATCTATTCTACTGATTTCTACTATGACGGGGGACACAAATCTCCTGACGACATATGGGCCTCCGTATTTTGGGGCGAGCTTGGCGACGAAACTGTCCACCGCCTTTGATAACGGGTGTTGCCTAACCCACACCTGGTCATCGATTTTCGGCTGCCACTGGCGTCGGCGTAAGTTGTAATAGTGGGTTTGCTGTCGTGCGGCCCGCTGTAAGTTCTTGTGGACGATCTTAAAGACCTCCTGCAGTTCTTGGGATCTCTTCTCTGGCGTCAGCTGTCTGGCACCCGTACCGGTTGTTACTCTGTCGTAAAGCGCTTTTGGCAGTCGGGGTTCTCTTCCCTGAGTCAGGTAGGCCGGTGTATATCCCGTCGACTCCGACTTACTAGTGTTGATGGCTAGCATCATTTCGGGGAGCAATTCGTCCCAGGTTGTGTGGGTTTTCTCGGAAAACTGAGCCATGATGGTCTTGATGGTGCGATTTGCCCTTTCCGTTGGGTTCTCTTGCGGAGTATATGGCGCGGTAAACTGCTGCTTCACTCCCTGTTCCTTGAGATAGTTTCGAAACACGTGTGATGTGAACTGGGTGCCATTATCGGTGAGAACTACCTTTGGGACGCCATAGCGACCAATAATTCTTTCTCGTAGTGCCCGGACCGCTCCATCAGCCGTAGCTCTTCGTAACGGGACCAGCTCACACCACTTCGAAAAGTTGTCGAACAGCACTAGCAGCACGGTATGGCCATGCTTGCTTCGAGGTAGTGGTCCTACAAAGTCAGCACACACGCGCGCCCAAGGCTCTTCGGGGATCTTGGTGAGCATCTCGCCGGCCGGTTTTTGTTGTGACACCTTATGTTTTTGGCATAATTCGCAGCCGCGAACATATCGCCCAACGTCTCGCGTCATACCTGGCCAATAGTATCGGCTATTAATCTTGTGTAAGGTCTTACGGACTCCTAGATGCCCTCCGGCGATATTGTCGTGTGCCTCCCGTAATACCTGTAGCCTTAGGGGAGTGGCTACACAGAGCTTCCACGGTGTACTGTCTTCCTCATTGATTTCTCGTCCCAGGTTGCGGTAGAGTTGCTGGTTAATGATGGAATAGTCTGGCCACTTCTCCGGGTGCTGGCGAACTGCGGCTATCTTCCCTTCCAGCCACTTACACCCGACTGAAGTGTGCGCACTCAAATAGGTCAGGTCTTCTCTGGGTTGCCGTGAAAGGGCATCCGCCACCACGTTTTGTTTGCCCTTTCTATAGTGTACGGAGAACTTATATTGTTGTAATTCAAGGGCCCATCGCGCCAGTCTTCCCGTGGGATTTTCGATGGAATTCAACCACTTCAACGCGAGGTGGTCGGTGATGACCCGGAACTCATAGCCCTCCAGATAGTGTCGTAGTTTTCGGATACCCCAGACAATAGCGAGACACTCCTTTTCGGTGGCTGAATAGTTCTTCTCGGCTCCTGTCAGGCGGCGACTGGCGTATGCAATAACGTGTTCAGCGCCGTTTACCTCCTGTGTCAACACGGCACCGAGTCCAAAGGCACTGGCATCCGTTTGCAGCACAAATTCTTGCGTAAAGTCGGGGCAGGCTAACACGGGTGCATGGGTGAGTTGTTCCTTGAGTGTTTCGAAAGCGTGCTGCTGTTCCGTCCCCCACTTCCAGTGACGGCCCTTTTTTAATAGCTGGGTTATTGGTTGCGCGATTTCGGTGAAGTTCGGGACAAACCGTCGATACCAGGAAGTGACACCCAGGAATTGCCGTGTCTCCTTGACATTCGTGGGTGGCCGCATCTGTGCCATGGCTGCCACTTTATCCGGATCCGTCTTGATGCCCTCCGGTGTCACCACATGACCCAGGTACTTCGTTTCCTGCTTGAAAAATTCGCATTTGTCGACATTGATACGCAAGTTGGCCGCTCGCAGCCTTCGGAATACTTCTTTGAGATTTCTGATGTGTTCATCCAGGGTCTTGCCAATGACAATGATGTCGTCAAGGTATGCGAACGCATGGGGCTCCATCTCCGGCCCGATAACCCGGTCTAGGGCACGTTGGAACGTGGCCGGGGCTGAGTGCAGGCCGAACGGCATGACTCGCCATTGGTATAATCCTCTCCCACTGACTGCGAAGGCGGTATATTTCTTACTTTCTTCCGCCATGGGGATTTGCCAGTAACCATCCTTGAGGTCTAGACTGCTAATAAATTTGGCATCCCGCAGACGATTAAGGATCGCGTCTATTCGTGGTAGCGGGTAAGCGTCTGGGACCGATCTGGCGTTTAGTTGCCTGAAATCCATGCAGGTTCTCCATTCTCCATTCTTCTTCTTAACCAGTGTAATAGGGAAGCTATAAGGACTGTGTGATGGCTCGATGCATCCACGCTCTAGCAGCTTATTTACTTCTCCATCAATAATAGCTTGCATGGCTGGGTTCCGTTGGCCGTACCTTAGCTTTATGGGGCGGTCGTCCTTCATTACAATTTTTTGCGAGGCAGCCGTGGACAGCGCTGTGATGGCTTCAAACTTCGGTAGTTCGGTGGCTAAAAATCGACCTATCCTCCTTTGTTCGAGCCCTTCTTGCGAAGTTCGCACGGTAAAAATATGACATTTTGATTTTCGCGGCTTCTTGCTTACCTGGTTCACTTGCTCCACTCGGCTTCCCTTGCTGTCGTTTTCTCTTCCAGAATGGGCGGCTACTCCTGCACAGGTGATGGTGGTGTTAAAGCTTCTCAGGAAATCGATCCCCAGAATGACGTCTTCCGTTGCTGACGTCAGGACGAGAAATTCGTGCTCCGCGGTCCTTTTGCCTAAATGGAGGCGGTAGTTCACGGCCTGCGTGATAATGATCTTCGAGCCGTCGGCGAGAACAACATCGACCTCAACGGACCGATACGGAGGCGGCGCGGTTAGCTTTTCCACGAGTTTTGGCGTGATGAAACTTCGGGTAGCACCGGTGTCCACGATAGCGGTGACCGGTTTACCTTCGATCAATACTCTGGCTTTTAGCTTGTCGTGTCCCCAAGCTAGATACGTCCGGTTGGCGTTTGCACCGGGTTTGTTTCGACGAGCGCCCACTGGCATTGCGGGCCCTGTGGATACCATACGATGGTGCTCTCCTCGTGTTGGGTGGGAATGGGTTGGTATTGTCTCCAAGTCGGCTGCTAATTGGATAAGCTCCTCTAGTGACTCGAAGTCTCGCCTGCGAATGTACCACTGATACTCTGGTAATGCATTCCTGTATATCCTTTCTACCTTTTGTGTGGTATCCAGCTCTGTGTGTCTCATAAGATCTTGCAAGCTCAGTACGTATTCCTTGAATGGTTCGCGCGGCCGTTGGTTACGCTTCCGGATGTCGTCCTCTAATTTCTCGAAGTATCGCGGGGGTAAAAAGAAGTTGCAAAAATCCTTTTTGAATGCTGGCCACCTTTGCCATTGTTTATGGTTGTTACGCAACCAACTAAGCGCTTTGTCTCGGAAAAACTCTGTCAGGACCGTCAGGACATCGTTCAGTGCTATTTGGTACATCCCTGCCAGTTCTTCCACACGCTCGATGAACCCTAGAGGGTCCTTACCACCATCGTACTTAACACCCCATTTCCGTACTAGATCGATTATTAGCACTCGATTCTCGCTACTCATGTGGGATGACTGCTGGTTGGTACTCTCGGCCATCAGTGGGGTTTTGGTTGGCTCACTATCCACGGTGAGCCCGGATAAACCAGCACTAGGCGATTTTAGCAGAATCTTTTCGTGTTGGGCTTGAAGAGTTAGTAGTCTGTCCAGCGTTTCGGCCTCATGTTCTGTTGTTAAAAATTTTGCAAACCTTTTCCGCAGCTCCTCTACCGTTCCCGTCGCGGTTTGATTGAATTCCAATAAGTAGGTTATCAGTTCTTCCTTTTTAAGGGAGTAGACCCAGATAGTTTTCAGCATCGCTTGATTTTGATTTAAAAAAAAAATTCTTTTATATAGACTTCACGTCTTTATTTTGGACAAAATAGTCCCTGCTCGGGCGCCAATGTAACGACACGTTTTCCCGCTGGTTGCTGGGATAGACTCAGCGGGTTACAGGGTCGTGGGTTTGCTTAGTGAAAAATAAGATACACTCTTTTTCCTTCACGTTATAATCTTTATTGCTTATTATTTTAGAGAGGGGGGAACGGCTCGAAGTAACGCCGACTGTTGTGGCCAACTTGGTTGGTGACGGTCGCTCGTTGGGCGATCCGTGGAGGCTCGGCCGGCTGGCTGGCACTGGTACTGAGGACGGTAGAAGTCGCCTGGTGCAGGTGATAAGTCGCCTGATGTAGGTGATAGAAGTCACCTGATGTAGCTGTTAGAAGTCGCCTGATGTAGGTGATAGAAGTCGCCTGATGTAGGTGATAGAAGTCGCCTGATGTAGGTGATAGAAGTCGCCTGATGTAGGTGATAGAAGTCACCTGATGTAGCTGTTAGAAGTCGCCTGATGTAGGTGATAGAAGTCGCCTGATGTAGGTGATAGAAGTCGCCTGATGTAGGTGATAGAAGTCGCCTGATGTAGGTGATAGAAGTCGCCTGATGTAGGTGATAGAAGTCGCCTGATGTAGGTGATAGAAGTCGCCTGATGTAGCTGATAGACGTCGCCTGATGTAGCTGATAGACGCCGCCTGAAGGAAGTCGCCTGTTGGAGGTGATAGACGCCTGTAGGAACAAACTCCCGTACAGGTGTATCACGCACTCTAGGGGCGATCCAGGCAATTGGTAGTATCGCCGTAGGAACAAACTCCCGTACAGGCCTGTGATGATGCTGGCGGCACTGACAGCGGCAGAACGGTGAGAGCCGGTATAGGATGCGGCTAGGCTGGCAGCAGCACCTGTAGGAACAAACTCCCGTACAGGCCTGTGATGATGCAGGCGGCACTGACAGCGGCAGAACGATGAGAGCCGGTATAGGATGCGGCTAGGCTGGCAGCAGCACCTGTAGGAACAAACTCCCGTACAGGCCTGTGATGATGCAGGCGGCACTGACAGCGGCAGAACGGTGAGAGCCGGTATAGGATGCGGCTAGGCTGGCAGAAGCACCTGTAGGAACAAACTCCCGTACAGGCCTAATGCTCTCTTCGTGTAGGACTGGCGGTGGAGGAAGTGCACCAGTGGAGGAGTCTGGAAACAATGCAAGAACAAGCTCCTTGGATTGTTTTGGAAAGTCCGTTTAGAAGATAATAAACAGTTTGGTAGGCTATAACTCGCGCAACCAAAGTAGTTCTTACCGCCAAGCGAACTGCCAGCAGACTGCCTGCTTGTACATTTTGTGCTGTCTTTTATACCCTCAATCGTGGGCATACACACATTCACACAGTGTGGTATAACACTAGTGGTGGGTATTGTGATGTGATCGCAGCTGTGTTGTGATCACAGCTGTGCGGTGATTACAGCTGTGCTGTGGTGACAGTCTCCTGTTTCACATGCAGAGGGCGTTACTTTTAGCCGTTACTAGTCGTTAATTCAATTCATAATTTGTAACTTACTATGTAAAACAATAAAGTAAACATCTGGTTTTCTTAAGGGAATAATAATAAAACAAAATGGTATTCAATATAACATAAGTAACAAAATGACTCATTCAAAGTAAAAATACGGTATAAAAAGTAATTCACTGTAACTTCGTTCAGATAAAGAAAATAGGAACATAAAAATATAATTGAAGTTACATAAATTTAATATAAATCTAATTCAAGTTATAAATGTGGGGGGGAAAACGCGCATACAACTTTCCCCCGTTACAATTCAAACGTAAATTCCCCGAGGGAGAGGAAACTTTGTTCTGTGTGCCGAAAGATGTGGAATCTAGGCATATTAGTTGCGGTCGATAGAGCAGCAGTAGAAGCTGACAAAGTTTCGTTATTGGTTATATTTTCTGTAGTCACAGTAGTAATACCCGCGTTGTCTGCTGTTGCTACATCAATCAATGATGTGGGTATTTTGGTATGTGTTAGTTGTGGTTGTCGTTATAGGAGGTGGCCGCAAAGCTGGGCTCTTACAAACATATTGTCTATTATATGATCAATATTTTCAGCCGATCCAATTGGAGATTGATTTGAGCTTGACTGTTGATTCGTTAGAGTCATCGGTTTTCGAGTCGTAATTTTTGTTGCTTATTCTTTTCCGATAGCGGCAGTATGGGTATAGCATTTGTAGGTCTTTTTTGGGGTAAACAAACTGGTCGTGAAGAGGCCTGTGAGTAAGTTGGTAGAATGTAATTATAATTTTGGTACCCACCTGAATTAACTGAGAAAACTTACGGTTGTGTTGCGAAACCTACTTGCCCAGTTGGACTGTAAGTTATAGCAGCGGCTACTGTTTGTTGTGGAGTATCAATAGGATTATTATGAAATAGCTGCCCGCGGCAGCAGATTGCTGTTGAGCCAAATGTGCTTGACCAGCGTAATTGGGTGGTTAGGCGGGCTAGCATTTGGGCCTGCAGATTTTCTTTATTATACATCTGCAAAAGATTTGCGTCAAGCATAGCTTGATCTGTTGGCATCAGCATGGATGGAGGAGCAGCTGTTGCTGGTGATCAGCTATATGCTGGGCGTCCTGTTGAGAACGTCGCAGACTTGAATATCACTTGGGTGGACTCCTCTGCTCAATTAGTTTTTTTTGTGGCTGCTGTTGTGGTGTCACCGCCATTACCATATTACCAGTACCTAATGTCTCTAGAAAGAAAACAAATGTGTAAAATAATAATTTTATATATTATTATTGGTTATTGGGCACACAAATATAATAAATATATACTTTACCATTTTCTTACTGAGTTTCTGTGTTGTTTTGCTTCAGTATTATGTCTGTGGCTTCAGTATCGCCATTACAATCGCCATTTTTCTTATCTTTTTATATTTGACAACTCGTGATATATTACACAAACAAAATACATGTAGTTTTTGCAGGGTTGCAAATCGAGTTCACCTAGAAGTGAATTCGCCTTGGGTGGTTGAAAATAAAACAAAGCAGTCGCAAAGCAGCTCTGAGTCAGTTAACATCAAGCCTCGTTGGCAATTATTTTTTAACTAGAACCACACCACTGATTGTTTGCTCTCTTTCGAGAGTTTTGCGTTTCACTCGCACTAGTTAATTTCAACAACACAGATAACTGTATAGGTTTACGGTTGTTCTGAGGTTTTTTCCGTGGTTGACTACGTTCCTACTTCCTATGTGAAGCCATAGGTCGTGTACAGTCAGACACAGTAACGGAAAAGAGAATACGTTTAATAACATCGCCGGCGTATGGTCTGAAGAACCCAGTTGGCATCTGTGCATCAATACCTTGCAAATATTTTTGTAACGTATTCTACGAAGAAGAAAGATAAATCAATTTGTTGATGGCTGCTTGACCCCAAGGGTTCCGCCAAATAAATCTCCCATCCCCTGGAATTCTGGAGGGAACGGAGTAAACTCAAAGAAACAAAAAAAATATATATATTGTTTCTAATTTGTAAAAATTTTAGTGCTCGAAAAAATAATTAAAAACCCTAAATGAAACACCAAAGACAATGATAATCGTTGCAATGACCACCACTTACTCAGGTTGAATATATGAAATGGGGCTTATATGTAAAAGTTGCAGGTACAACTAAGGATCCCAATGGTGGTTGAAAATGAGACAAACATTTTGTTTATGTGGACAAACATAAAATATTTAATAAAATTTTTGGTTAAGGCAGCTGAATGAACTTGTCGGAAGAAAAATCAATTCCAAATCGGAGATACAATTTAAATTGATTTAAAAGTAATTATTGAACTGCGTATTGGTGAACTAAAAGGATGGAATTTAGAAAATTAAGAGTGTGTAAAAATTTAAGTATTTTACTTCATTATTAGTTTATTACAATTTAAAAATTTTAATAAAAATGAGTATACAGATATATCTCTTTCAGAGTCACGGTACCGACAAAGAATTTGCTGTTGAAAAATTGTTCTTGAAGTCATCTTCAGCGATGGACTAATTGTGATGATTTCTCAACCAACATGCCTGAATGGAGAATAGCAAAGTGTGGAGCAATGGTAATCTGAGAACAATATAAGGTGTTAAAAGATAACGTAGCAGAAAACCTATACGTGGGGGCTATGAGTTAGATGGCTCCAATATTGGATTTTATGATTAATTAATTTGCATGATACCATAGAAGTGCTTTGTTTATTGTGTGGTTAAGTAAATATGTCATATGAAGTAAATATGAAATTGTGAAAGATACCTCCTAATACCAGTGGTAAATCTGGCAAAGCGGAAAGACGTAAGCGCATGGACTACAAAATGAATTTCAAAAAGAGGTAGCCGATTTTGTGTCTACAAAAAAAAAAAAAATTTATGTTGTGAAATATTTTGTTTCAGAGTGTTTGTAAATTGAGCTCTTTTTTAAAGTACATTGTAGCCCTTAAAAGGGCTTTTTTATTTCGATTGTCCAAAAATAGTTTAAATTGAAGTGAAAGCAATTTACTTGTTTCATGCGGTCCTTTACCCTGATGGTTCTCTTGTAAGGCTTATCTTTTTCGGTTTCGCTGCTGTTGTATCTAATATAACAAGTGTGGCAACTCGTACAGAATGTACCATCTGACACTTTGTATATAACAGACATATATATGTATACACATTTTTATATAGTTGAGTTTTTCCATTCGCTTTGAATAAATACAAGCGTTATTAAGAAGAAAGATTGTTTTAATTGAAATAAGTTATAACAAATTGGCGAAGAGGTAAAAACCGAAATGGATCCAGCACAGTTCGCCCAATTTATGGAGGTACAAAGACAAATGCTTGCTCAACTGACGACGTCACAAAGTTCCGGGCAAAGCTCCTCAACAGTAAACGCCGCGCTGTTGTCAAGTTTCGACGTATTTGATGAGTCAAAGGAATCATTTAAAAATTATTTGCAACGGTTTAAAAATTACGTTGAAATGAAAAATATTGCCAACAATGAAGACTACTGTGCAAAGCTGTTACTAAACTCCATTGGTGCGAAAACTTTTAATATGGTTACAGCTCTAGCATCACCAAGTGCCCTGAGCACAGTAAAATATAACGAATTGCTAGAGTTGCTGGAGAAACATTTGTCACCAAGGAAGAACATTTTGGTTGCACAGCACCAGTTTCTTTCGAAATATCAACAAGGGACACAGTCAATATCAGAATTTGTGGCCTTATTGCGAGCTGATATAAATGAATGCGAATTTTTGTCTGATTGTGAATGCAAATCTTCGGTTGCAGATTTATTTTTACGTGCCCAGTTTATAAGAGGAATCGCAGACAATAACATACGGGAACAACTGCTGCAATCAGCTACTATGAAATTCGACGAAGTAGTAGCAAAAGCAATGGCACTCGAGGCAGCAAAATCAGATGCTAAACAAATTATGATGAATCTGTCGTCCGAACCAGAAGTACATAAAGTGTCTCAGCGAAATCGTGCAAAAAGTAGTGATTCTAAACAAAATAAAATAAATTTCCGGAAATTGGGTATTGAAGGTTTTTGTTTACGATGTGATAGAAGTAATCATTATGCAAGGGATTGCCGGAAGCACATTGAAGTGTGATGCGTGTAAAAAGGTTGGCCATGTCCAAAAAGTCTGAATTGACACATTATCTAGAGAATCGTCACAAAAAACGACAAACCAGATTCAAGACAGCGAGGAGGAAGACTATAGCGTTTACAATGTGGTTAATATTTTTTAAAACAATGTCCAAAGTGGAAGGGACGCACAACGGTACTACATCACCATAAAAATAGAAGGGAAACCAGTAAAATTTGAGGTTGACTCGGGTTCGGGGTACACTTTTTTACCCAGAGATATGTATCAGAAGTTACGATTAAAATCACCATTGATCAAAACCAACAGAGCATTTCGTTCTTATACGCAGGATACGTTTATACCAGACGGGAAAATTTATGTTGAAGCTAATTACAAGGGGTGTACAATAACCGAGGAAATATTCATTGTTCCAAATTTTTTCTCGGCATTGCTGGGTAGATCGTGGATCAGACAGCTGAATATCAATTTAAACGAATTGGATGGCACAAATAGAATAGCCAACATTTCCCAGGTAAGCGATATAGAAAATATTAAAAAGGAATTTCCACAAGTTTTTGAACAAAAGATTGGATGTACACCGAGCTACAAGGTTTCCCTTAAATTACGCGAAAATGCGTCACCCGTATATCACAAAGAACGCCAGATTGCCTACGCACTATTGGCCAGTACGGATAAACAGTTAGACGAAATGGAAAAAGAAGGAATTATTACGAAAATCTCTAATAGTGACTGGGGCTCACCCATGGTTGTAATTCCAAAGCCTAATGGTGATGTCAGGATTTGTGTTGACTACAAGATAGGAGTTAATCAAAGACTTGTTGATGCACATTATCCTATTAGGAAAATCGACAGTATTCTAAATAGTTTGCGAGGTTCAAAATATTTTTGTAGACTTGACTTGTTTAAAGCCTATTTGCACATACAGGTGGATGAAGAATCTAGTGTCATCCAGACAGTAACCACTCATCGTGGCACATACAAAATGAACCGGTTGTCGTTTGGAATTAAAACGGCGCCCGCAGAATTCAATAGAATTATAGACGAGATTCTGCGAGCTATTCCGAATACAGAGTCATATTTTGATGACATAATTGTACATGGGAGCACGATGGACGAATGTATGTCCAACTTAAAATCTTGTCTACGCCAGCTACAGAAATTCGATTTACATCTTAATTATTCAAAATGCTTATTTTTTAAGAAGAGCATTGAATTCTTGGGCCACATTGTAGAATATAACAGAATTAAGAAATCGCCACTTAAGATAAAAGCTTAACGCGAAATGCCCAGACCGAGTTCGGTAGACGACGTTAGGCGATTTTTAGGTATAGTGACATACTACGCACATTTCATAAATAACCTGTCATCATTATCAACACCTTTGAGACAGCTACTGAAGAAGAATCAAAAGTTCAGGTGGACAGAGTCACGTGAAAAATCTTTTGTTTGCAAGTGATAATGTTTTAGTACCATACGACCCGAACCAACCACTTCAACTAGCATGCGACGCGAGTCCAACAGGAATTTCCGGCATATTATCACACATCAAAGATGACATCGAAAAGCCCATAGCGTATGCATCCCGCGCATTGACGTCTGCAGAACAAAACTATTCACAGCTAGATAGGGAAGCTTTGGCTATTGTTTATGCTGTACACCATTTCCATGAATACCTGTTCGGCCGGCCATTTAAACTCATCACCGATAATCAACCTATTATGAGGATTTTTTACGAGAACGCAAAATTACCGCAGATGACATCCGGCCGTCTTCAAAGATACGCGGCATTTTTGTCAGGATTTAATTACGAAATTGTTTGTAAAAAAGGAGTTGATAACAGCAACGCTGACTGCTTATCCAGGGCACCAACCAAATCCACAGACCAAAGTGAAAATTTCATCAACAAGGAAGTCCATGATATCTGCAATGCAAGTGTACACCAAATTAGCAGCGAAAAAATCAATTTTCATTCCCTTCGTAAAGAAACTCTGAAAGATAAAGAATTACTCCAGATTCTAAAAAGATTACGAAATGGGGTAGTAAGCAACAAAAACGACATCGAATCTGAATTGACAATTGATGGTGATATACTCTTCCGAGGTGAACGTGTTATAATCCCAAAGACCTTACAGCCGTACGTTTTGGAGGAATTACATTCCACCCATCTGGGAATCACTAAAATTAAGCAATTAGCCCGCCGCTACGTTTATTGGAAGACAATAGACAAGGACATTGAAAATATAGTTAGGTCTTGTAAAAATTGCGCAAAAGTTATTAGTTCACCACCGAAAGCTGAGCTGCATCCATGGGATGAGCCAGACACTAACTGGCAACGAGTACACATGGACTACGCTGGTCCATTCCAGGGATACTTTTTCCTTGTAGTTATGGACGCAAAGTCAGAATGGGCTGAAATTGGTACTTGTAAAATAGCGCCATCTTCGACTCTAACAATTAAAATATTGCGAGCTATATTTTGCCGTAATGGATTTCCAAACGTGTTAGTGTCTGACAATGCATCAATTTTTACAAGTGAAGAGTTTCAAAAATTTTGTAGCGTTAATGGTATAGTCCAAAAATTTAGTGCCCCAGGACATCCGTCCACTAACGGGTTGGCAGAAAGAAATGTTCGCACGCTGAAAGAAAAATTAAAAGCTATGGAGGATGAACCAAAAACAATGGAAAAAAAGTACAAGAGATTCTGCAAAAATATCGGGCAACACCACTTAAAAATAACAAAACGCCTTCAGAATTATATCTGGGTCGGCAAATTCGTACTCGTTTAGACGCATTAAAGCCAGCAAAATTTACAAAATCCGAGTTCGTATTACCAGCACCAAGACAATTAAATGAGGGAGAGATAGTTTTAGCTCGTTACTACACTTCCAATAAACAAGTCTGGAAAACAGGTATTGTACTGAAGAAGCTGGGTCAATTACACTACATAGTAAAACTGGACAACGGATATGTACTAAAACGTCACATTAACCAACTACGTGCAACAAAGGTAAAGTCATCAATTCAGGGTCCTATTTTAAACGGTAGCCTTGTCAGTACAGAAAGTGAAACTCAAGATACTAACCAGTGGGAGGATGTAGTATCCTTTCCCAATCCAGAACATACAACTCAAAACAGCGCAGACAGCAACTCTGAACCGACAAATTCGAATTCCGACACATCTTCGGGCAAGTCTGTTATAGAACCACCAGTTTATCCAACACCAGGCTATGATACATCTACTTCAACTGGGGCTATTCCTAAAGCCCCAACAAGACAACTTTAACAACAAACAACCTAACGCTCATTATATAGAAATCGTAAACTACCAAGGCGTTATGAAGACTATGTGGTTGAGACTGATTCTTAGTAAATGTACTGGAAGTGTATGGCGAATTGTATGTATAAGTATTATATAAGGGTGCGAGAACTGTTGTATCTAATATAACAAGTGTGGCAACTCGTACAGAATGTACCATCTGACACTTTGTATATAACAGACATACATATATATGTATACACATTTTTATTTAGTTGAGTTTTTCCATTCGCTTTGAATAAATACACGCGTTATTGAGAAGGAAGATTGTTTTAATTGAAATAAGTTATAACAGCTACTATAGAACTTTAAGCTTTGGGTGCTTTTGGTTTGCTTGCTGGTATCTTTTTGGTGGGTTTTGCTTTCATGGTGACAGTCTTTCTGATGGGGCTTGCCGTGCCGCTGTTGCTTTTCGAAGGTGAACACCAATTTCAATTGGATATTCACTTTCTTAAACTCCAGTCCGGCTTCTGATGAAACGAATGATACAAGTTTTGTAACGCATTCATGACTGTAGAATTTTTATATAAAATGTACACAATAGACTCACCTGGACGGATATTTAGGAAGTAGGTGAAGCCTCAGTCCTTCCTTGCATCCCATTACGCATTACGGCTTCTGGAAGACATTAGAATTATAAGTTTTATAAAAATTTATAATCACAAGTTTTACTTAGATTTTATTGCTGGTACCACTATTTTGTAGCTGATGTTATTGTTCTTCTACGCTTTTGTTTATCTTCGCACAGTGTTGGTAATCAGTGGATGATTCTTTAGATGATATTTCATCCATAAATTACCAACTTTAACCCACAGAATACGCAAAAGTGACAGTTCAATTTGGTCAAAATCAGCTTTTTTTTATAACGATTGTGTAAACGAGTACAAAAGATATAACAGCGGGCTGTTTTAAGTATGTTAGAAGGAATGGCTATACATAGCCATCTCTGAACACATGTTTTACAATTTCAAACAAACAATGGTGGTTGAAAATAAAACAAAAATTTTCTTTTAAGCGGCCTGGAGACTATCAAAAAAAGTCATCAAACACAAGGTTGTGTGCGTGCGGTCGTTGTTTTTCGGGTACACGTATTTGTTGTCGGCTCTGTTTGAAGAAAATCAAAAAGTTTTGATTTTTATTTTGACGGCTGATTTTTTGTACGTCTCCATTTGTGTTTGACAAAAAAATTTTATTTTTCTGTGTTTTTCGTCGCAACAACATCGCGGGTAAACAGTAACACAAAGTCAACAATAATTCATCGTCCGACATTTTTTCAATATGTTCACTACAACGGCAAAATACAAATTGTGTTTGAAGCTTTTATTTGTACGTCTCTTTCAAATGCTACAATCACACGACACCCACAGTCTCCAGGGCCCTTTAGAGAAAATATTTAATATAATTAATACAAAAATGTGTTAAGTGTTTTAAAAATATATATTACAGTAAACAAAGATATTAAAACATCTAAATAGTGGCTGGCGGTCAATGCTGTTAAGAAATCAACATAAAAATGTGCCCCGATTCCCAAAGACTTGGAATTTGACCATATTAATATTGTTTCTAATTTGTAACAATTTTAGTGCTCGAAAAACAATTAAAACCCTTCAATGAAACACCAAAGACAAAGATAATCTTTGCAGTGACCACCACTTACTCAGGTTGAGTATATGAAATGGGGCTTACATGTAGAAGTTGCAGGTACAACCAAGGATCCCAATGGTGGTTGGAAATGAGACAAGCATTTTGTTTATGTGGACAAACATAGAATATTTACTAAAATTGGTGGTTAAGGCAGCTGAATGAACTTGTCGGAACAAAAATCATTTCCAAATCGGAGATACAACTTAAATTGATTTAAAAGTAATTGTTGAACTGCGTATTGGTGAACTAAAAGGATTGAATTTAGAAAAGTAAGAGTGTATAAAAATGTAAGTACATATTTTACTTCATTATTACTTTATTACAATTTAAAAATGTTAATAAAAATGAGTATATACATATGTATATCTCTTTCAGAGACACGGTGCCGACAAAGAATTTGCTGATGAAAAATTGTTCTTGAACGATGGACTAATTGTGATGATTTCTCAACCGACGTGCTTGAATGGAGAATAGCAAAGTGTGTAGCAATGGTAGTCTGATAACAATATAAGGTGTTAAAAGATAACGTAGCAGAAAACCTATACGTGGGGGCTATGATTTAGATGGCTACAATATTGGATTTTATGATTAAGTAACTTGCATGATACCATAGAAGTGCTTTGTTTATTGTGTGGTTAAGTAAATATGTCATATGCATATGAAGTAAATATGAAATTGTGAAAGATACCTCCTAATACCAGTGGTAAATCTGGCAAAGTGGAAAGACGTAAGCGCATGGAAAGTTATGCCATCTTCATTTACAAAGTTGTGAAAAAACAATTATTAGTCGTGAAATTCAATTTGCTGTCCGTCTACTGTTGCCTGGTGAATTGGCTAAGCATGCTGTCAGTGAAGATACTAAAGGCGTAACCAAATATACCACCAGTACCAAGTAAATGTCTATGAATGTTTATTTTAACAAAAAACCAGAAAGAAAACACAAACAGCCCTTTTCAGGGCTACAAAATGAATTTCAGAAAGGGGTAGCCGATTTTGTGTCTACAAATAATAAAAATTAATTATATTGTGAAATGTTTTATTTCAAAGTGTTTGTAAATTGAGCTCTTTTTAAAAAAATATAGTATCCCTTAAATGGGCTTTCTTTTTATTTCGATTATCGAAAAATAGTTTAAATTGAAGCGGAAGCAATTTATTTGTTTCATGCGGTCTTTTTCGCTGCTGGTTCTTTTGTAAGGCTTATCTTTTTCAGTTTCGCTGATATAGAACTTTTAGCTTTGGGTGCTTTTGGTTTGCTTGCTGGTACCTCTTTGGTGGGTTTTGCTTTCATGGTGACAGTCTTTCTGATGGGGCTTGCTGTGCCACTGTTGCTTTTCGAAGGTGAACACCAATTTTGATTGGATATTCACGTTCTTCAACTCCAGTCCGGTTCCTGATGAAATGAATGATACAAATTTTTTAACGCATTCATGAGTGTAGAATTTTTATATAAAATGTACACAATTGACTCACCTGGTCGGATATTTAGGAAATAGGTGTAACCTAAGTCCTTCCTTGCATCCCATTACGCATTACGGCTCCTGGAAGACATTAGAATTATAAGTTTTATAAAAATTTATATTCACAATTTTTACTTATATATTATTGCTGGTACCACTATATTGTAGCTGATTTTATTGTTTTTCTGCGCTTTTGTTTATCTTCGCAGCGTGTTGGTAATCCGTGGATGAATCTATAGATGATATTTCATCCATAAATTGCCAACTTTAAGCAATAGATTTGGCGTAAAATGAACTATAAAACAATTTGCGCCAATAATCCTGCCAAGAAATTTAATTTTAACGTAAGTCCCGGTTTACACTATGCAACTTTTGTTGCAGCAATTCTTATTTTGTGTGAGTGTGCTGAAATAAGAATATATACTTTTTGTATTGCTTTCTCGCTCTTCCTCACTAAAAACTCAAAAATTTCTGCAACAAAAATTGCAAGTGTAAACGGGGACTAAACAAAAATGAAATGTCATTTTACTATGATGAAATAAAAGAGATGGCAAACAATGAAATTTGCCGTCTCTTTCGCATTATCCAACATCTTTGTATTAGACATAAATAACGTCTCTGTATTTTAGTTGTCGTGTCTAGTTATTTGTCTATGCTTTAAGCAATACATTTTTTCGTAAAATGAACTATTTAACAATTTGCGCCAATAATACTGTCAAGAAATTTAATTTTAACGTGAACAAAAATTATATGTCATTTTACTACGATGAAATATAAGAGATAGCAAACAAAGAAATTTGCCGTCTCTCTCGCAATATCGTAATAACCGACATCTCTGTATTAGACATAAATAACGTCTCTGTATTTTTGTTGTCGTGTCTATTTATTTGTCTATGGTGGCAACCGTCATATCGACACAATATATTACTACCCGTCCACACGAGCAATAAGTTTGGCAATTATTGCCGTGGCAACCGTCAAATTTGATTGCCGACACAAGATATTAACGTGTGGACCGCATGAATATATGTTAGAACACATATTCGGCAACAAATGTTATAATACATTGCCGAGCATTAATCTTTTAACACATGCTGTCAAATTGAATTGTCATTTGATTGAAATTTTTGTCTTATAAGAAAACAACACTGTTTATAATGTTTTAAGATTTGTTCGTGTTCGCTACCAGGATATACAAGCAAGAACATTGGCAATTAACGTCGCGTTTCTGCCGACGTTATTGCTTGTATCAAGACACGAAATGTTGCTCGTGTGGTCGCAGTGTTAACGTGTGGACCGCATGAATATATGTTAGAACACATATTAGGCGACAAATGTTATAATACATTGCCGAGCAATAATCTTTTAACACATGCTGTCAAATTGAATTGTCATTTGATTGAAATTTTTGTCTTATAAGAAAATAACACTGTTTGTCTGCTTTTATACACATCAGTTTTTCTTGAAGCAGTTCTCTACAGTTCTCTTTTAAAACTGCCCGTTTGTTTACACACAGACAGTCTGTGTTCAATTTCTTAATATGACGCCATTAATGAGAATAAAATAACAAAAGAGAATTGAAGTAACTTTCCGGTACAATCAAGTATGTACCCCTCTTCTTGCTTCTTTCCTCTCTCTCCCATAAACTCAGACTTGCTTCAAGAAAAACTGATGTGTGTAAAAGCAGACTTTATAATGTTTTAAGATTTGTACGTGTTCGCTACCAAGCTATACAAGCAAGAACATTGGCAATTGACGTCGCGTTTCTGCCGGCGTTATTGCTTGTCTCAGGACACGATATGTTGCTCGTGTGGTCGCAGTGTTAGGAACAACTGAAATTAAACGGTGTATCTCACCAAACACTGCAAAGTTTCTAAAAAGATAAATTATACACTGTATTATTACATTTTATGTCAACATAAGT
Source organism: Linnaemya tessellans (assembly GCA_951800035.1). Taxonomy (NCBI): domain Eukaryota; kingdom Metazoa; phylum Arthropoda; class Insecta; order Diptera; family Tachinidae; genus Linnaemya; species Linnaemya tessellans. The sequence goes on along the minus strand of OX637533.1, from coordinate 69,442,730 downwards.
GGCGCTTTTAAAACTAATGCAAATCTTGCTGCACTTATAACTTTTTTCACAAAGCACTCCCGAATATGATAATTATTGATATCGACGCTTAATTTAGCTCCGTTTTGAATGAGGGTAGCCTCATATGTATACCCGACACAGCTTTTGTGTTATTAGCATTAAACTAATATAAAATTTTTTTCGCTTTTTTACACTTGTGCAAATTTTGTTGCACTTATAATTTTTTTCACAAAGCACTCCCGAATGTGACAATGTTTGATAACGACGCGTAATTTAGATACCTTTCGAATAAGTGTAGCGCCATATGTATACCAAGCTTAGTTTTAGAGCAGTGATGTCAAATGTGATTGTGTTGGTAAGATCACTCTTATCTATTACATTCCCAGCGGGAGAAATGTGCGGTTGCGAGGCCTAACTAGTGGCTTTTTCTAAGGGTATCCTTTTATTTACCAATAATATCTTCTAATTTTATAAGTTGTAAAAAAGGGTTTCGAAAATTGTCAAGTGCTCAGATATTTAATTTTAAAATGTTTCTCCATTTTTAAGCTGAACATTTGGTTAGTTTATATTCAAGAGAAACAATTTTTACAAAAAGTCTTACTTATGAATTAATTTAAAAGCTACTTTAAGAAATTTTCGAAAAGATGTACCTACATATGTTGGATCCAACTTATTTCAAACCTCTTATATGTATTGTATATATAAGTCAGTAAGAAAATGGTAAAGTATATATTTATTATATTTGTGTGCCCAATAACCAATAATAATAAATAAAACTATTCGCCCCTATTATGATTATATTTTTTATATTATATATATGAATGACGACAACGACGCTGTATCAGGACGACAGCAAAAAATTGTCGCTTGTCCAGCCTTTTTCGACAGCAACTGGCTACTATTGACATGTTCCATCAATATTAAATGGCCTAGAGAATACTAAGAAATTGTCAAGAGTCATTAATTGTTACCGACAACTTACAGACAAGTGATAATTTTTTAATGTCGAGTTGATGTGACGTCGACATCGCCATTCATAATAGGGGCGATTATTTTACACATTTTTATTCTTTCTAGAATCATTAGGTACTGCTAATATGGTAATGGCGGTGACACCACAACAGCAGCCACAAAAAAACTAATTGAGCAGAGTCCACCCAAGTGACATCAAGTCTGCGACGTTCTCAACAGGAAGCCCAGCATATAGCTGATCACCAGCAACAGCTGCTCCTCCATCCATGCTGATGCCAACAGATCAAACTATGCTTGACGCAAATCTTGTGCAGATGTATCATAAAGAAAATCTGCAGGCCCAAATGCTAGCCCGCCTAACCACCCAGTTACGCTGGTCAAGCACATTTGGCTCAACAGCAATCTGCTGCCGCGGGCAGCTTATTTTATAATAATCTATTGGTACTCACAACAAACAATAGCCGCTGCTATAACTGACAGTCCAACTCAATGCGAATTCATACAAGGTGGACTCGTTTATGCAACTCTGTGTAAAATTTATTGAACTGTCAAAGAATATGCTAACAGCTGATCACCAATTTCTGAACTAAGGCCACCTGGTATGAATTCGCCTTGGTCCAACTGGTCAAGTAGGTTTCGCAACACAACCGTAAGTTTTCTCAGTTAATTCAGGTGGATACCAAAATTATAATTACATTCTACCAACTTACTCACAGGCCTCTTCACGACCAGTTTCTTTACCCCAAAAAAGACCTACAAATGCTATACCCATACTGCCGCTATTGGAAAAAAATAAGCAACAAAAATTACAAGACTCGAAAACCGATGACTAACGAATCAACAGTCATTCTAAAATCATTCTCCAATTGGATAGGCTGAAAATATTGATCATATTATAGACAATATGTTTGTACAGAGCCCAGCTTTGCGGCCACCTCCTACAACGAGAACCACAACTAACACATATTCCAAAACACCCACATCATTGATTGATGTAGCAACAGCAGACAACCCTGGTATTACTACTGTGACTACAGAAAATATAACCACCCAGCATACCATATGCGCTCTAAATGAGCACATAAAGACTCTTTCATCTGAGCGCTGTCGCTCATAATGAGTTCATAAAATAATCAGAAAGTATCTCAAAAGCCTCATAAAAGAGCGTGTTTTCCTACTAAAGTGGTCACTCATAAAAGAGCTCTAACTTTTATGCATAAAAGAGTCTTTTATGAATAATTAAAAGAATCTTTTTTGCACGCATTTAGAACTCTTATTTCAGTGCATAAAATAATCTTTTTTGCACGCATTTAGAACTCTTATTTCAGTGCATAAAAGAATCTTTTTTGCACGCATTTAGAACTCTTATTATTATCCTAAAAATCACCAAAAATACAGATAATTCAATATACAAGTTTTTATTTAAAAGATTTCAATGTTATTAAAAGTAATTTAAAAAATTATATACTTTAAATTATACTTTCTAAAAAAGTTTCACTTGGCACATTTCTCTCAGCAACACTATTATTTTCAATATTTGATGCTAGATTTGCATTTCTTAATTTTTTTGCACGAAGTTCACTTATTATTAATTTACTTTCTTTAGAGCTTGCTCTTTTCATTACATTAATTTATTTTATTTTTAGTTATATTAAATTTACTCACAATTGCGACTCTACGCCTTCAAAAATATGCACAAATGAATATATATATTGGTAATTTTTTTTTGTTCTGCTTAGCATGCATTTACCGTTATGTTTCAGCGCGTGTACGCAGAAAACACTCATACAGAACTCATAAAAAACCTCATATATGAGCTCAGAAATATTTACGCAGAAAGCACTCATTGAAACTCATAAAAACTCTCATATATGAGCTCATACATAAGAGCGCTCCGACAATGGTATGCTGGGCAATAACGAAACTTTATCAGCGACTACTACTGCTCCATCGACCGCAACTACTATGCCTAGATTCCACATCTTTCGACACAAGGAACAAAGTTTCCTCTCCCTTGGGGAATTTACGTTTGAATATAACACAAACACGCACGAATTTTAACGAAAATTTTTAAAAGTATTGTTTTTTTCATCGCCGTGAAGAAAACAAGATTTGAGAAAACAAGATTTTTTGCTATGTTTACAAACAGTGTACGTGTGCGCACGTTTTTCTTTTTTGTTGAGAGTGTATGTGTTAGAATTTGTTTTGATAGTACATGAGTGCAACGCGCTAGCTATATAATTGTGGTATTTTTAAATAATTTCAAGTAACTCTAAAACTAAGCCGGGTATACATGTGGCGCTACCCTTATTCGAAAGGTAGCTAAATTACGCGTCGTTATCAATAATTGCCATATTCGGGAGTGCTTTGTGAAAAATATTATAAGTGCAACAAAATTTGCATTAGTGTAAAAAAGCGAAAAAAATTTTATATTAGTTTAATGCTAATAACACAAAAACTGTGTCGGGTATACATATGAGCCTACCCTCATTCGAAAGGGAGCTAAATTACGCGTCGATATCAATAATGGCCATATTCGGAAGTGCTTTGTGAAAAAGTTATAAGTGCAACAAGATTTGCATTAGTGTAAAATAGCGAAAAAAAATCTTATATTAGTTTCATGCTAATAACACAAAAACTGTGTCGGGTATATATATGAGCCTACCCTCATTCGAAAGGGAGCTAAATTGCGCGTCAATATCAATAATGAACATATTCGGAAGTGCTTTGTGAAAAAAGTTATAAGTGCAACAAGATTTGCATTAGTGTAAAATAGCGAAAAAAATCTTACATTAGTTTCATGCTAATAACACAAAAACTGTGTCGGGTATACATATGAGCCTACCCTCATTCGAAAGGGAGCTAAATTACGCGTCGATATCAATAATGGCCATATTCGGAAGTGCTTTGTGAAAAAAGTTATAAGTGCAACAAGATTTGCATTAGTGTAAAATAGCGAAAAAAAATCTTATATTAGTTTCATGCTAATAACACAAAAACTGTTTCGGGTATACATATGAGCCTACCCTCATTCGAAAGGGAGCTAAATTACGCGTCGATATCAATAATGACCATATTCGGAAGTGCTTTGTGAAAAAAGTTATAAGTGCAACAAGATTTGCATTAGTGTAAAAAAGCGAAAAAAATTTTATATTAGTTTAAGCTAATAACACAAAAACTGTGTCGGATATACATATGAGGCTACCCTCATTCGAAAGGGAGCTAAATTACGCGTCGATATCAATAATGACCATATTAGGAAGTGCTTTGTGAATAAAGTTATAAGTTCAACAAAATTTGCATTAGTGTAAAAAAGTGAAAAAATATTGTATTAGTTTCATGCTAATAACACAAAAACTGTGTCGGGTATACATATGAGCCTACCCTCATTCGAAAGGGAGCTGAATTACGCGTCGATATCAATAATGGCCATATTCGGAAGTGCTTTGTGAAAAAAGTTATAAGTGCAACAAGATTTGCATTAGTGTAAAAAAGTGAAAAAATATTGTATTAGTTTCATGCTAATAACACAAAAACTGTGTCGGGTATACATATGAGCCTACCCTCATTCGAAAGGGAGCTAAATTACGCGTCGATATCAATAATGGCCATATTCGGAAGTGCTTTGTGAATAAAGTTATAAGTTCAACAAAATTTGCATTAGTTAACATAAAATGTAATAATACAGTGCATAATTTAGGTTTTTAGAAACTTTGCAGTGTATGGTGAGATATACCGTTTCAATTTCAGTTGTTCCTATTCTGTTATGTGTTATCATAAACTATTTAGTATGGCAGCACTAGTTTTTATTCCATGATGGCTGCCACATTACTCAAGCGAAAATCTCTAGTGGCTCAAGTGACTCCTCTAACAGGAGTGAACCAAAATGCATATTGATGAATAAAAATTGTTAAATCTTGGAAAGCGAGAGTGCATAAAAGTGTAAGTATTTCACTGTGTTACAATTTATATAAAAATTTTGATCAAAATTTGCATTTCTTTCAGTCATGGTACCTAAAAAAAATTTTATGATGAAAAAGAGTTCTTTGAAGTCATCTTCAGCAATGTGCCAATTGTGATGATTTCTCAACCGACATGCATGAGTGGAGGATAGTAGTGTTAAAGGGTAACGTGAATAAAGCGTCCCAGAAAATCTATACGTGGTGGCTATGGTCCAGATGATTAATTAATTCGCTTGATACTTTCAAGTGCCTTGTTGATTGTGTGGTAAAGTACATACATATATCATATGCATTTGAAGTGAATATATAATTGTGAAAAATGGCTCTAACAACAGTGGAAAATTCCAATGAATGTTTATTTTAACAAATAATCAGAGAGAAAACACAGCCCTTTTCAGGGCTACAAAATGAATTGCAAAAAGAGGTAAAAGATTTTGGGTCTACAAATAATAAACGAATTTTATGTTGTGAAATGTTTTAGGGTGTTTGTAAAATGGAAAACGACTTAAGCGCAAGGAAAGCTATGCCATCTACTACATTCACAAAGTTTTGAAACAAGTACATCCGGATACTGGCATCTCATAAAAGATCATGAATAATTTTATTCACGTTTATCTCACTACAAGCGTTCAACAATTATCAGTCGTGGAATTCAATTGGCTGTTCGCATAGTGTTGCCTGGTGAATTGGCTAAGCATGCTGTCAGTGAAGTTAAATGCCAATGAATGTTTATTTTAACAAAAAACCAAAAAGAAAACACAAACAGCCCTTTTCAGGGCTACAAAATTAATTTCAAAAAGAGGTTTCCGATTTTGTTTCTACAAATAGTAAACGAATTTTATATTGTGAAATGTTATGTTTTAGGGTGTTTGTAAAATGGAAAACGACTTAGCGCAAGGAAAGTTTCCCATCTCCACTTACAAAGTTTTGAAACAAGTACATCCGGATACTAGCATCTCATAAAAGGTCATGAATAGTTATATTAATAATATTTTTGGGGACATTGCTGTCGAAGCATCACGTTTATCTCACTACAAGCGTTCAACAATTATCAGTAGTGAAATTCAATTTGATGTTCTCCTACGGTTGCCTGGTGAATTGGCTAAGCATGCTGTCAGTGAAGTTAAATGCCAATGAATGTTTATTTTAACAAAAAACCAAAAAGAAAACACAAACAGCCCTTTTCAGGGCTACAAAATTAATTTCAAAAAGAGGTTTCCGATTTTGTTTCTACAAATAGTAAACGAATTTTATATTGTGAAATGTTATGTTTTAGGGTGTTTGTAAAATGGAAAACGACTTTGCGCAAGGAAAGTTTCCCATCTCCATTTACAAAGTTTTGAAACAAGTACATCCGGATACTAGCATCTCATAAAAGGTCATGAATAGTTATATTAATAATATTTTTGGGGACATTGCTGTCGAAGCATCACGTTTATCTCACTACAAGCGTTCAACAATTATCAGTAGTGAAATTCAATTTGATGTTCTCCTACGGTTGCCTGGTGAATTGGCTAAGCATGCTGTCAGTGAAGTTAAATGCCAATGAATGTTTATTTTAACAAAAAACCAAAAAGAAAACACAAACAGCCCTTTTCAGGGCTACAAAATTAATTTCAAAAAGAGGTTTCCGATTTTGTTTCTACAAATAGTAAACGAATTTTATATTGTGAAATGTTATGTTTTAGGGTGTTTGTAAAATGGAAAACGACTTTGCGCAAGGAAAGTTTCCCATCTCCATTTACAAAGTTTTGAAACAAGTACATCCGGATACTAGCATCTCATAAAAGGTCATGAATAGTTATATTAATAATATTTTTGGGGACATTGCTGTCGAAGCATCACGTTTATCTCACTACAAGCGTTCAACAATTATCAGTAGTGAAATTCAATTTGATGTTCTCCTGTTGCCTGGTGAATTGGCTAATCATGCTCGCAGTGATGTAAATGCCAATGAATGTTGATTTTAACAAAAAACCAAAAAGAAAACACAAACAGCCCTTTTCAGGGCTACAAAATTAATTTCAAAAAGAGGTGGCTGATTTTGTGCCTACAAATAATTATAAAATTCTTTTATTAATTATTTTATTATTAAAATTTATCAATGAGTATGAGTGAAAAACAAAAAATCGCACTTCTTTTCAAAGCACTCCTTATATGATGGCTATACTGCATGATTTAAAAAAAGGCATTAGAAAGAAGTGTGTCTGTAATGCCGCAGAAAGCCATGAAAAAATTATTTTATTATTAAAATATATCAATGAGTATGAGTGAAAAACAAAAAATCGCACTTCTTTTCAAAGCACTCCTTATATGATGGCTATACTGCACGATTTAAAAAAAGGCATTAGAAAATATGTACTGACAATATTTTCAAGTAAAGAAGTGTGTCTAATATGCCACAAAAAGCCAAAAATAGATTTTATTGACTTATGCATGTGTTTATTAAAATATATCAATGAGTATGAGTGAAAAACAAAAAATCGCACTTCTTTTCAAAGCACTCCTTATATGATGGCTATACTGCACGATTTAAAAAAAGGCATTAGAAAATATGTACTGACAATATTTTCAAGTAAAGAAGTGTGTCTAATATGCCACAAAAAGCCAAAAATAAAAATAGATTTTATTGACTTATGCATGTGTTTATTAAAATATATCAATGAGTATGAGTGAAAAACAAAAAATCGCACTTCTTTTCAAAGCACTCCTTATATGATGGCTATACTGCACGATTTAAAAAAAGGCATTAGAAAATATGTACTGACAATATTTTCAAGTAAAGAAGTGTGTCTAATATGCCACAAAAAGCCAAAAATAGATTTTATTGACTTATGCATGTGTTTATTAAAATATATCAATGAGTATGAGTGAAAAACAAAAAATTGCACTTCTTTTCAAAGCACTCCTTATATGATGGCTATACTGCATGATTTAAAATATGTATATAGTATGTATATGATATGATTATAAATTATTTGCCTTAGGCTCAAGTAGTATATTGGTTATGTACTTTATAGAATTATGTAAACAATGGTTTAGGCCTATTGGGGAAGCCATCCATTAAAAAAAATGGCAACGCGCTAAGTGTAGTACCTCTATGGTAGTGTGGAAACCTACGCATTGTAAAGCTTTAACTTGTTTTAAAACAAGAACTGTGAGTTGCTCCATTTTAAAATTAAAAAATTTTTTTTTTGATTGAGAATGTAGCAACAGTTCCCAGAAATTAAATTTATTCTAAAAAGGAAAATGAACAAAATAAATAAAATTTCTTCTTAGATTTTCAAAAAATTTAAAAAAAATTTCTTTTATTCGTAAGTAAATAGTTATTTATAATTTAAATTATTTGTTTATTTGTATATATATATATATATATATATATATATATATATAGTATATATATATATATATATATATATATATATATATATATATATATATATATATATAGTATATATATATATATATATATATATATATATATATATATATATATAGTATATATATATATATATATATATATATATATATATATATATATATATATAGTATATATATATATATATATATATATATATATATAGTATATATGTATATAGTATATATGTAGAATATATACATATATATATATATATATATATATATATATATATATGTATATATATATATATATATATATATAGTATATATGTAGTATATATACATATATATATATATATATATATATATATATATATATATAAATGTAGTATATATACATATATATATATATATATATATATATATATATATATATATATATATATAGTATATATGTAGTATATATACATATATATATATATATATATATATAGTATATATACATATATATATTTATATATATATATATATATATATATATATATAGTATATATGTAGTATATATACATATATATATATATATATATATATATATATATATATATAGTATGTATGTAGTATATATATATATATATATATATATATATATATATACATATATAAATAATTTTCTTACTATATTACTAAAATATACATAAATTATTGTATTGCGCTGTATAATCTTCAACTAATAAATTTTCATTATTATCTACTTCTTCATTTTCTGAAGTATCGACATCACTTTGTTCGTATCGCGATTAGATTCAACAAATGGGGCGGTAATACCACACCCATAAAATATTTGTTGGTTGGCAGCAAGTGACGATCTACTCACGCAATCAAAAATCCACTGTGGTTGAACATAATCTCTTGAAATATATTGTTTAGCAAGAGACGGATAATCTTAAATCGCTTAAGTCGTTTTCCGTTTTACAAACACCCTAAAACATAACATTTCACAATATAAAATTCGTTTACTATTTGTAGAAACAAAATCGGAAACCTCTTTTTGAAATTAATTTTGTAGCCCTGAAAAGGGCTGTTTGTGTTTTCTTTTTGGTTTTTTGTTAAAATCAACATTCATTGGCATTTACTTCACTGCGAGCATGATTAGCCAATTCACCAGGCAACCGTAGGAGAACATCAAATTGAATTTCACTACTGATAATTGTTGAACGCTTGTAGTGAGATAAACGTGAATAAAATTATTCATGATCTTTTATGAGATGTCAGTATCCGGATGTACTTGTTTCAAAACTTTGTGAATGTAGTAGATGGCATAGCTTTCCTTGCGCTTAAGTCGTTTTCCATTTTACAAACACCCTAAAACATTTCACAACATAAAATTCGTTTATTATTTGTAGACCCAAAATCTTTTACCTCTTTTTGCAATTCATTTTGTAGCCCTGAAAAGGGCTGTGTTTTCTCTCTGATTATTTGTTAAAATAAACATTCATTGGAATTTTCCACTGTTGTTAGAGTGTGTACTTTACCACACAATCAACAATGCACTTGTAAGTATCAAGCGAATTAATTAATCATCTGGACCATAGCCACCACGTATAGATTTTCTGGGACGCTTTATTCACGTTACCCTTTAACACTACTATCCTCCACTCATGCATGTCGGTTGAGAAATGATCACAATTGGCAGATTGCTGAAGATGACTTCAAAGAACTCTTTCATCATAAAATTTTTTTTAGGTACCATGACTGAAAGAAATGCAAATTTTGATCAAAATTTTTATATAAATTGTAACACAGTGAAATACTTACACTTTTATGCACTCTCGCTTTCCAAGATTTAACAATTTCCATTCATCAATATACATTTTGGTTCACTCCTGTTAGAGGAGTCACTTGAGCCACTAGAGATTTTCGCTTGAGTAATGTGGCAGCCATCATGGAATAAAAACTAGTGCTGCCATACTAAATAGTTTATGATAACACATAACAGCATAGGAACAACTGAAATTGAAACGGTATATCTCACCATACACTGCAAAGTTTCTAAAAACCTAAATTATACACTGTATTATTACATTTTATGTTAACTAATGCAAATCTTGCTGCACTTATAACTTTTTTCACAAAGCAGTCCCGAATATGGTAATTATTGATATCGACGCTTAATTTAGCTCCCTTTCGAATGAGGGTAGGCTCATATGTATACCCGGCACGTTTTTGTGTTATTAGCATGAAACTAATACAATATTTTTTCACTTTTTTACACTAATGCAAATCTTGTTGCACTTATAACTTTTTTCACAAAGCACTTCCGAATATGGTCATTATTGATATCGACGCGTAATTTAGCTCCCTTTCGAATGAGGGTAGCCTCATATGTATACATGACACAGTTTTTGTGTTATTAGCATTAAACTAATATAAATTTTTTTTCGCTTTTTTACACTAATGCAAATCTTGTTGCACTTATAACTTTTTTCACAAAGCACTTCCGAATATGGTCATTATTGATATCGACGCGTAATTTAGCTCCCTTTCGAATGAGGGTAGCCTCATATGTATACCCGACACAGTTTTTGTGTTATTAGCATTAAACTAATATAAATTTTTTTTCGCTTTTTTACACTAATGCAAATCTTGTTGCACTTATAACTTTTTTCACAAAGCACTTCCGAATATGGTCATTATTGATAACGACGCGTAATTTAGCTACCTTTCGAATAAGGGTAGCGCCACATGTATACCCGGCTTAGTTTTAGAGTTACTTGAAATTATTTAAAAATACCACAATTATATAGCTAGCGCGTTGCACTCATGTACTATCAAAACAAATTCTAACACATACACACTCAACAAAAAAGAAAAACGTGCGCACACGTACACTGTTTGTAAACAAAGCAAAAAATCTTGTTTTCTCAAATCTTGTTTTCTTCACGGCGATCTAAAAATATGGCATCTTGTTTTCTTCACTTACATCAAAAAATCTTGTTTTCGCAAATCTTGCGTTCTTCACGGCGATAAAATGTCATATGCACACAGCGTTGCCAAATGTGCAGATTTATCTGCATTTGACAGTTTTTCTAAGCATTGAGAAGTTTTGCAGTTTTTTTCTTTAAAAACCAGTTTTTCTGTAAATTGTGCAGATTTTGCAGTTTTTACATTTAACTTTTTTACTCTTAATTTTGTTATTTTAATTCCAATTTCTGAAACCATAATTTTACCCCATTTGCTTAATATAACAGTGGCAAGGTTTAACTATACTTTTTTATACGAGTATGTAATTATCACATACATCTTTTTGCACCCCTGACCATAAAGCAAGTTGAATTTTACCAAGGTGTACATGTATTGCAGGTGGGAGCACGAGCTCACTTGCCTAACCTGATAAAACGTCAAACTTAGTAGTGTCGTTTAACGATTTTTGCAACTGTTAAAGTAGTTTCTACAATAACTCCCATACCTAAATACGGGCGGCAAGCGTTTTTTAGCTGTCAAAAGTTCTCATGTCCATACATTTTGTATGGAGCATACCGAAATAACGCGGCGGCAACGCTTTGCTATTGGAAAATCCGATTTTGACAGAGCGTTTTCTAATGAAGTTGGTTGCAAAAGAAGAGAATTGTAACCAGAGAAAAAGAGCAAAGATTTACAAAAGTGAAATACATAATAAAAGAAAAAATTTGTGCACTTCGTATTTGAAAATGGTGGTAAGAAAATATTTACAATATGATTATATACATACATATGTATGCACGTTTGTAATTTGTACAAAATTTCAATAACAAAATCACAAATGTCGTCCGTCCAGCTGTTAAAATAATCAGGGTTGTTTAATTTGTTTGTTTGATAACCCTGTTTTTATTGCTTTTTTACATAACGCTGCCGCTTTTGTTTAGGTATGGCATATCAGCGCTAACGCTCAGCGGAAAAAAACGTTCCGCTTTCCGCCCGTATTTAGGTATGGGTGTAAGTGTTCTATTTTTGTAGAAATGGTTGTACCTGTTAGATAGATATGACTTGTTTTTCTATGTACATACAAACAAATTTAAATTTTTAATTATTGGTTTCAATATAAATATGAGAACGACATCGACTTGTCGAGATTCTGGAACAGGCAGTATTATATCTGAATAATAATGAACTCTTTTTGTTTATTTAAACCCTATGTACCTATATATTTTTTATTAAAATGAATTGCTTTGTTATATGTAGATGTATATCATATTTAATTTGTTGTGTTATGTTTTTGTTTTAATAAAAATATATGAAAAAAACTATATATTTTTGTGAATTTTTTATGTGCAGTTGTTTTACGTGAAAACCAGTTTTTTTTTCTAAAGTTGCAGTTTTTTTTGAAAAAGTTATGGCAACGCTGTATGCACAAGCAGTAACAAACAAAAATGTGATGCCAGATGTTTCAAAAAATCTTCCCCTAACTATAAAGCCGAAAGAAAAACAAACAGTACAAAAAACAAAAGAGGAACTAAATAAAAGAGTAGACCCTGTCAATTTTAAATTTGTTAATGTTGAAAATAGACGTAATGGTACATTAGTCATACAGAGCGATAATGTGGATGAAAGGGAAAAAATAAGAAAAGCAATCCAAAATGAAATAAGTGAGAACTATGTTGTGCAAATTCCAAAACAAGAAGGAATGAACATAATAATAATGGACATGAACTTTAAATATAACGAAGAAGAATTGGTAAGAAAATTAAAAAAACAAAATGATGTCCAGAGGGAAAGCAACATTGAAATAATTAAATGTTTCGAGACCAAAAGATATAATAAAACTATATACAATGCTAAAATAAAAACTGATAATGAATCATATTCAAAAATAATTGCAACACAAAAGCTTAAAATTGGATGGGAGAAATGTAGAATTTTCGATGGTACTGATATAATGCAATGTTTTTGTTATATTATTGCTAACCTGGCAACAACGATCATTGGCAAATGGATGGCAACCATGCAGTTGAGTTTGTAAGATACACACTGAATTAACAAAAGAAACACGTTGTTACATTTGACAAAGAAACTTAAATAAAGCTATTGAATTACAGAAATTTATTATTCTGTATATTTATTCATTTCTGGTTTTAAATATAACATGGTGTCAGGTGTATTGGAACCTAAATAAGTTGAAAATGAATGATCAGGAGTTTATGAGAAATCAAATGCAGTTGATGCAACAGATGATACAGCAGATGACCGTATTGCAGCAGAATATAACGAGTCCGACAGAAGCTCAAGTGCCTTTCCCAAAACCTTTGCAGATATGTGGAAATATGAGCGACAATTTCCAGCTTTTCAAGAGCAACTGGGATTCCTATGTTGAGGCGACCGGCGTATCGAAATGGGGCGCGGAGAACGAAGCTAAGAAAGTCAATATTTTGTGGTCATTAATAGGCGATGAAGCAAAGTTAAAATATGATAATTTTGGGGTGCAAGAGGTTGATAAAAGATCCTGTATACTATTGCTAAAAAAGATTGAGTCATATGTATAATTTTACACACAAGTAAGCACACACTTTTCGATAGGTGGTCATTTCATACATGCAACCAGTTGGAGGCAGAAGCCTTTGAAGAATATTTGCGGCGACTGCAAAAACTTGCAGATAGTTGCGATTTTTATGCAATTTCACAAAATTCTGTTAAAGGAACCATGATACGCGATCGATTAATTTTTGGAATTCGTGATGAGAATTTAAAGAAACAGTTCCTGAAGGAAGACCTCAAAAAGTTAACTTTTGATGATGTGATAAGTAGATGTAAAATAAACGAAATTACAGAAGACCGATATAATGAGATGGTGGGCGAAAATAATAAGGCAGTGCATAAAATGAAATCAACCACATTTAAGAAATTGTGTAAGTTTTGTGGCAATTCGCATCAATTTAAAGCTGGCAGCTGTCCTGCTTTAGATAAAACATGTAGTATATGTAAGAAAAAAGGCCATTTTGCTAAGTGCTGTTATTCAAAGAAATCTTTAAATAAGTACAATAAGGTCCACTCAGTGGGAATCAACGCCGACGAAGATGCTGCTTCAAACTCTGAAGCTTCATTATACCAGATCGCTACTACAAATAACAAAGGGAATAGAACAGCAGTGTTGGATCTAATGATTGGTGGTTGTTGGAATGCGTACGAATGTGATATGGACAGTGGTGCTGACGTGTGTGTCGTTGGTTTTATGAACCTGTGTAGACTACTTGAAACTGAAAATCCAAATTTACAACGGTCAGAGTGTACTATAAAGGCATTTGGAGGCACGGAGATCAAGGTTATCGGGAAAGTTAGAATCCCATGCCGTTATAAAGATCAAAAATATAATATCAATTTTCAAGTTGTCAATGTGGACCATGGGTTTTTGCTGTCAGAAAGTGCTTGTTTATCCTTAGGTTTGATCAAATACTGTTGTTCAATTGAGGCAAAGAATTGTTACTCTAAAAAGGTCAATTCCCTGAGACGGGAAGCTAATAAAATTGTCGATCAGTTTAATAATGTATTTGAGGGTTATGGAAAACTTCCAGGAAAGGTTAGACTAGAGATTGACCCTAAGGTGGAGCCAGTAATTCAAAAACCTAGACGAATACCTGTTGCCTTAAGAGATAAATTGAAAGAGGAACTCAAGCGGCTAGAAAAAGAAGACATATTGGCTAAAGTAGAAACCCATACCGACTGGGTAAGAAATATTTTGTTAGTTAAAAAATCAGACTCCTTCCGCATATGTATTGATCCTATTCCACTAAATAAGGCCCTTAAGAGACCTAACTTACAGTTTACAACAATTGATGAAATATTGCCGGAATTATCAAATGCTAGAGTTTTTTCAACATTAGATGCAAAAAAAGGGTTTTGGCAGCTTGAATTAGAACATAAAAGCAGTCTTCTTACAACTTTCTGGACTCCATTCGGCAGATACCGATGGAAACGTTTACCGTTTGGAGTTTCGCCTGCTCCGGAGTTGTTTCAGCTAAAAGTTCGGGAAATGACACAAGATCTGCAAGAAATTGAAATAATGGCAGATGATATACTAATTTACGGCTGTGGAGAAACTTTAGAGGATGCAATGATTGATCATAACAAAAAGTTAAAAATGTTACTCGAACGATGCGATAAGTGGAATTGTAAGCTCAACAAAACTAAAATGAATCTGTGTGAACCAAGCGTTAAATTTTATGGACATATGTTATCTGAGCAAGGTTTTAAGCCAGATGAGGCAAAAATTGAGGCCATCTCTAAATTTCCTGTCCCAGCAAGTAAAGCTGATTTGCAAAGATTCCTTGGAATGGTGAATTATTTAAGCCGTTTTATTCCAAATTTAACTATGAAAAATGTTGAACTCAGAAAACTTCTTCTAGAAAGCTCACCATGGATATGGTCTGAGGCAGCGGAGTCCGAGTTTAGAGAATTACAGCAAATCATAATTAATACTGAAGGTCTACAGTATTATAAAGTCGGAGAATCTATTGAAATTCATTGTGATGCGTCATCGATAGGCATAGGTGCTGCAGTTTTTCAAAATAATAAGCCGATTGCCTTTGCCTCCGGACAATTGACCAAAGCAGAGCAAAATTATGCCATGATTGCAAAAGAGCTACTGGCTATGGTATTTGCGTGTGTCCGTTTCGATCAGCTCATTGTAGGGAACCCATCAGTAACTCTAGTAACAGATCATAAACCGCTAATTAATATTTTTAATAAGCCATTACTAAAGGCGCCGAAGAGATTACAGCTAATGTTAATGATGCTTCAACGGTACTCATTTGACATAAAATTTATACACGGAAAGGAAAACATTGTTGCCGACACCCTTTCAAGAGCCGCAATAAAATTGGATGACGATGAGCTTAAAAAACAGATGAGCCGAAACAATGTTTTTTCTATCAAAGATGTAAGTAAACAGATACTAATAAAAAATTTGAACATTGCAGACGATAGTTTGAAGAAATTACGATATGAAACAGCAGTAGATGAGTCATTTCAGATTTTAAAGTCATATATTGTAGAAGGCTGGCCCTCTTACATACAAGACGTCCATACTCATCTTAAATCTTTTTATAAATTCAAACACGAGCTAACCTATCAGGACGGTTTAATTTTTCGCTTGAATCGGGTTGTAATACCTGGAAGTTTACGTAAACAAATGGTCGATAAGTCTCACATCAGTCACTCTGGAATTGAAAATTCAGTTAAACTAGCAAAAGAAAACATTTTCTGGCCGGGAATGGCTCAACAAATCGAGGAAAAAGTTCGGAATTGTGGAATACGCGCAACATTTTCAGAATCACAACAAAAATTACCAATGAAATCACATACAATACCAGAATATGCTTGGCAAATTATTTCAATGGATGTATTTTTTGTAAAATATAAAAACAAGCAGGAGAAAATGCTGGTTATTGTTGATCATTTCTCTGATTATTTTGAATGCTGTAAATTACCTGATTGAACGCCTCAGTCAGTAATAAATATTATGAAAGAACAGTTTGCTTGATATGGTGTACCGGAGAAAGTGATATCTGATAACGGCACACATTTTGTAAACAGAGACATGAAAATGTTTGCTTCAAAATATGGATTTATTCATATAACTTCATCACCATACCATCAGCAAGGGAATGGCAAAGCAGAATCGACAGTTAAAATCGCTAAAAGAATCATCAGCAAAGCCGATAACGAAAATGAAGATATGTGGTGGTCATTACTGCATTGGCGTAACACACCAAATAAAGTAGGAAGCAGTCCGGTTCAGAGGCTTATGTCGAGAAAAACAAGATGTAGTTTACCTGCTATAGCTGAAAGTTTTAAACCAAAAATTGTTCAGGACGTTCCGTCCAAAATAGCAAATGAAAGAATGAGAGCTAAACACTACTATGATCGAAAAACAAAAAGACTACCAGATCTGGAAATTGGTCAGAAAGTTACAGTGCAAGTTAAACCTGATACAGGTAAAACGTGGTCTAAAGGTTTCATAAATGACAAGTTATCGGATCGGTCCTACATTGTTGATGTAAATGGTACCCCATATAGAAGAGATCGAGTACATATAAAACCCTCGCCATCGCTGGGATCCTCTAGCGAGAATCTAGATTCTAGGCCTCTATCTAATACCCCTAGTGAAACGGACGAAACTGCTATTGTACAAATCCCTAATATTGAAGGCCCTGACTCACAAAGTTTAAATGCAGAGGGCCCTACACCGCATGACAGGCAATCGAAGAGGCCGAGAAGACAGGCTAGACCACCCATAAGACTAGCTGATTATGACTGCTCACAAGACTAACTTATTTTGTGGAAAAGGAAGATGTTATATTATTGCTAACCTGGCAACAACGATCATTGGCAAATGGATGGCAACCATGCAGTTGAGTTTGTAAGATACACACTGAATTAACAAAAGAAACACGTTGTTACATTTGACAAAGAAACTTAAATAAAGCTATTGAATTACAGAAATTTATTATTCTGTATATTTATTCATTTCTGGTTTTAAATATAACAGTTTTAAATGTCAGGGATATAATCATAAGGCAGCTGAATGTCGGAATGAAACAGTATGTTTTAAGTGCCACGGCAACCATATTAGCAAGGAATGTACTAAGGAAATCTCGATTAATTGTGTCATTTGCAACAAAGAAAATATAAGATTGAATCTGGGTCTTGATGAAAATCTTTCAACGATAAGCAAAGAATGTCCAGTATATAGAAATAAACTTAATTTGAAGAAAAAACGGATGGGGTTAGATATTAACATATAACAATCAAAGAATATATATGGCATATACACCAATATCCAAGGGCTGACAAATAATTTCAATCAACTTACAATAATTATGGAAACTAATGAACCGGATTTTGTAATTCTATCTGAAACGCATATGACTGAACAAATAAACGAAGAGGAGATTCAAGTACAGAAATATAATCATTTTACCACGCTATCAAACTCATCAAAGACATGAGGTGTTATTTTATATATAAAGAAATAATGGACTGTAAAACATATAAAAACCACAGTGGAAGATAGTGCATATTGGATAAGCGGTTACTGGGTAAAAAAAGAAAAGTTATCATTTGTTTTAATAGCAATATACAGATCTCCCAGTTATTCAAAAGCGGAATTTTGTGAAGCACTACTAGAATTAATAGAAGCAATGGGTGAAAGAAATTGGGACATATTAATTACCGGTGATTTTAATATTGATTGGAAAACAGACTTCTACAGACAGAATCAAAAGCATGCTGAATGACAATGGGCTGAAGCAGATAATTAATGAAGATACTAGGATAACACAAACTTCAAAAACAATAATTGATTATTGGTTGGTATACGTGGCTGTCCGCTACACGCAAGCATTCAAGTAGGATCTCTGAGATCCCGTTTTGAAAAACCACTCCACTCGTCAGTGACTACCTATGGAAGCCGTATCCTGATGTCGGGTACGGATGGTTACTAGATCCACCCCGTCGCATTGAGGTATCTAATAAGGTCCCCCAGACCTATACCTGATAACTCCGCGAGGTCGCCTATAATACTATTGCCTAAGAATTTGTGTCTCGTGTTGTGCAAGGCCGGACATTCGCAAAGGAAGTGATAAACTGTCTCTTCCTTGCTCTGATCCCGGCAGCTCCTACAGAATGCATTATGGTTGAGACCTAACCTGCCTGCATGTCTGTCTATTACCCAGTGCCCTGTCACAACCGCTACGAGCCTTGAGATGTCCCTGCGATTCCTGTTAATCAATTGTGCCGTTCTATTGTCGTTATAACATGGCCACATGCTTCTAGCCACCCTGCACGTGTTCAGCTTGCGCCACCTGTCCGCCGCTTTCTGCCGGAAATGGCTCTGAATGGTGCTCCTTAGGGTGCCAAACGGCATGTCCACCGATACGGCAGTGGAGACGTCCTTAGCAGATCCAGCCTTAGCTAGCTCATCTGCCTGTTCGTTTCCAAAGAAACTGCTGTGAGCGGGTACCCAGATGAGGGTAGCGTCTATCTGACCCCCAGTCTGGATAGCAGCTCTTTGCATTGGGCTACCAGAGTAGACGATGTAGTGAACGACCTGAGAGATAGGAGTGCCGCCTGGCTATCGACAAAGATACCGACTCTACCCCGAACACCCCTATCAATTACCAGCCTCGCCGCCTCCCTTATAGCCAGTATCTCCACCTGAAATACGCTGGATTCATCTGGGAGACGGAGCGAGGGTTTTATTCCAAGGTCCCACGAGAAGACCCCTGCGCCTACACCACAGATCATCCTTGATCCATCAGTATACACTCTGAAGTTGAATTCCCTTTCTAAGTTACCCCTTCTCCACTCCCGCCTGGATGGTAAGAGGACTTTGAATGAAGTGTTAAAGTCTAAGTGAGGTACTATATAGTCGGTGGGCTTCCTCAGTGTCGGTGGTAGCCGGCCAAGGATTCTTGCGTGGCCATAGTCCCTTGACCTCCACCTCCCTGATGCCGCTAGTCTTGCCGCACTGCTTGAGGATGCCCGGAGTACATAAAGGTCAAATAATTGATTATATTATAACAAATAGTAAAATAATAGCAGCTAGAACCAATGTAAATAACAAAATATCTGATCACGAAGCATAAGACATATTTATAGAATGCGAAAACAATAATTCGGAAGAACAATTAAAACAAATAGAAATTTTTAAATATAATAAAAATAGATTTAAAAATGAAATAAGAGCTATATTAGAATATAACGAAATGTTTAATGTTAAAGAGAGTGTAGACAATTTCGATAAATGTATGCAAGATACAATAGCTAAATTTACAACGAAGAAGAAAATACATGAAAGGATTCAAAATAAGTGGTTTAATAATGAAATTAGAAACTTAAAGGTGCGAAAAGTGAGATCATATCAAAGAGTGGTAATTGTAAACACCAATGCAGCTTGGGCGAATTATAAAGCAATAAGAAATAAATTCAAAACTAAAATTGAAAATGAAAAATATAAATATATAAATAATAAAATATCATCTTCTAATAATCAAAAGGAAATGTGGACCGTGATAAAGGAACTTATTTTAAGAAAACCAAGAAATGTGATAAAAACTGTGATATTTAACCAGGTAGAATATAAGAAAAATTTTGAAATAGCTGAAAACTTTAATAATTATTTTGTCGATAGTATTAAAGAAATTAGAGATTCAATTGAAAATGTGCAATATCGAAATCAGATACCTGTGATAAATTATATATTTAAGTTTCGTGCAATATTTATGTTAGAGTTAAAGGACATATGTAAAAATATAAAAAATAAACCTGACTACAAAAAAATTACAAAAAGCATCATTCTAGATACATGGGACACAACAGGCAATATCCTATTGAACATAATAAATAAATCAATGGAAACAGGAGTTTTCCCTGCAAGCTGGAAAGAATCAATGGTTACACCAGTCGAGAAAATTAAAAATACAAATAAGTGTGAGGAATTTCGACCCATAAATGGATTAAAAATATGCGAAAAAATTATGGAGAAGGTTGTGAAAATTCAATTGGAGCAATATATTGGAAATCATAATCTGCTATCTAAACATCAGTCAGGATTTAGAAAAAAACATTCATGCGAAACAACAGTGAACTATCTTATAAACAGGTTGAAATTACGAAAGAGGAATAATAAAATTCTGTCCGTTTTCCTCGATTTTAGACGAGCATTCGAGACGATTGATCGGGATATATTAATACAAAAGTTGCAGAAATATGGTATACAAGATAACGAATTAAATTGGTTTAAAACATATCTTACAAATAGGAAACAAATAACAAAGGTTAATAACACACAGTCGAACAGAATAGTAAATGAATATGGAGTGCCACAAGGCTCAATTCTAGGAGCTCTTTTATTTATTATTTATATCAATGATATTGAAAATTAAATTGAATTAAGATTCTATAGGCTAATTGTTCGAAATTTTTAATTTAAATCTCAGAAAGACATGATAAATATTCCAAGGCACAAAGGCAAGTCAACATCAGTTTTTGTTATTCAACTTACACAGCAGAGCAGAACAGCTGTTTTCGAAAGACGCAACCCTTTCATCATCAGTGCTCATGTGTATTGTGTTTGTCACCACTTATTAGGTGGCTCAGTTGAATGTGATAACAGTTCCTATTTACAAAAATTTTATTGTGAAAAAGAATACGAGAACTGTATCAAGCTGATGTTAACATGTTATTGTTATAATACCCGTGTTACCGTTTGATTATTTTTCTTCATGTCCCATTTTTCTGAATTTTTTGTTCCATCATACCTAAGTCAAACTTTTTTGGTTTGAATTTTATACTTAAGTACATGTGAACGTTTTTCCAATTTATTATTGGTAGCTCAAGCCATAGCTTAAATTTGTATGTAGTAGGAATTTTAACGAACATTTTATATTGCTATATTAAATTGAATTAAGATTCTATAGGCTAATTGTTCGAAATTTTTAATTTAAATCTCAGAAAGACATGATAAATATTCCACGGCACAAAGGCAAGTCAACATCAGTTTTTGTTATTCAACTTACACAGCAGAGCAGAACAGCTGTTTTCGAAAGACGCAACCCTTTCATCATCAGTGCTCATGTGTATTGTGTTTGTCACCACTTATTAGGTGGCTCAGTTGAATGTGATAACAGTTCCTATTTACACAAATTTTATTGTGAAAAAGAATACGAGAACTGTATCAAGCTGATGTTAACATGTTATTGTTATAATACCCGTGTTACCGTTTGATTATTTTTCTTCATGTCCCATTTTTCTGAATTTTTTGTTCCATCATACCTAAGTCAAACTTTTTTGGTTTGAATTTTATACTTAAGTACATGTGAACGTTTTTCCAATTTATTATTGGTAGCTCAAGCCATAGCTTAAATTTGTATGTAGTAGGAATTTTAACGAACATTTTATATTGCTATATTAAATTGAATTAAGATTCTATAGGCTAATTGTTCGAAATTTTTAATTTAAATCTCAGAAAGACATGATAAATATTCCAAGGCACAAAGGCAAGTCAACATCAGTTTTTGTTATTCAACTTACACAGCAGAGCAGAACAGCTGTTTTCGAAAGATATTGAAAATTGTTTGGATACATGCGAACTTATACCATACGCAGATGATACATTAATATATACGGAAGCAGAAACAGAAGAAATTTGTTATGAAAATATCAAAAAAGATATGAAAGAAATAAATAAATGGTTAAATATGAATAAATTAAAATTAAACGAAACTAAAACTAAATTAATGGAAATTAATATGAACACTAATAGAACACTTGAAATTAATAATATAGAAATAGAAAAAGTGAACACCATAAAATATCTTGGTTTTGTAATAGACAAAGACTTAAAACTTAATGAGCACATTGAATACATATGTAAACGGGTTCTTTAAACGGTTGAGAAATACAATCTCGATTATAACGGCTATAAATATATATAATACAATCGTCAAACCACACTTTGAGTACTGTTCTACCATTTTATACTCTAGCTGCACTGACCAACAGATCGCAAGACTACAAAAACTACAAAATAAGGCTATGCGTGCAATATTGAAATGTAACAGGTTTACGTCAATTAATTACATGCTCAATATGTTAAAATGTTTAAGTGTCAAACAAAGACTTCAGCTCAATACAATTAACTTTATACAAAAATTGAAAATGGGAGATGCTCCGGACTACTTAATAGAGCAGACGAAATATTTAGGAGAAGTTCAGCTATATCATCTCAGAAATATGTACATTAGACTTTCGACTTCAACAGGCACAGACCAATGCGATGCAGAGAACGTTATTACAAAAGGGATTAAGAATGTATAACGCGATGCCAAATGAAATTAAAAATGAACAAAACACAAAATTGTTTAGAAAAAAAGTTGTAAATTTTATCAGAAATATTAATGTTCAGAACACATAGAACTATTTAAGATGTAAATTGTATTGTTACGTAAATTTAAAAGTATTCTAAATACTACTTAATACTTAATAAAAAAAAAATCTACATTTACAATGTTTTGAAACAAGTACATCCGGATACTGGCATCTCAATATTAATAATATTTTTGAGGGCATTGCTGCCGAAGCATCACATTTAGCTCAACAATTATCAGTAGTGAAATTCAATTTGATGTTCCCCTACTGTTGCTTGGTGAATTGGCTAATCATGCTCGCAGTGAAGTAAATGCCATTGAATGTTTATTTTAACAAAAAACCAAAAAGAAAACAAACAGCCCTTTTCAGAGATACAAAATGAATTTAAAAAAAGGGGTGGCCGATTTTGTGTCTACAAATAATTATAAAAATCTTTTATTAAACAATTTTATATTGTGAAATGTTTTGTTTTAGAGTGTTTTGGTAAATTGAACTCTTTTTTTTAAGTATTGTGGCCCTTAGAAGGGCTTTTTTTATTTTGATTGTCGAAAAATAGTTTAAATTGAAGCGAAATCAATTTGCGTGCTTCATGGGGTCTTTTTCGCTGATTGTTTTTTTTTTTGTAGGGGCAGCTTTTTCGGTTTCACTTTTAGCTTTGGGTGCTTTTGTGGTGGTTGCTGGTTTGTTTTTGGTGGATTTTGCTTTCATGGTGCCAGTCCTTCTGATGGGTTTTGCTTCGCTACTTTTCGAAGGTGAACACCAATTGTAATTGGATATTCGCCTTCTTAAACACCAGCCCAAATCCTGATAAAACGAATGATACAAAATTTGTAATGCATTTATGAGTGTCCTTCTGTGCATCCCATTACGTATTTACTTTTATAAGTTTTATAAAAATTAATATGCACAAGTTTTACTTACATTTTGTTGGTGGTACCAATATTTTGTAACGCATTTTATTGCCCTTCTGTGCTCTTGTTAGAGCACCTGAATGAATTAATTCAAATGAATCATTCATTCAATTGAGCGAGGTAAATCCTTCACTTTACTGAGCACATGCGTATTATGTGTATTAAAAGTACGTTACGAATTATCAGTCGTGGAATTCAATTTGCTGTTCGCCTAGTGTTGCCTGGTGAATTGGCTAAGCATGCTGTCACTGAAGTAAATGCCAATGAATGTTTATTTTAACAAAAAACCCAAAAAGAAAACACAAACAGCCCTTTTCAGGGCTACAAAATGAATGTAAAAAAGAGGTATCCGATTTTGTTTCTACAAATAATTATAAAATTCTTTTATTAAAAAATTTTATATTCTGAAAGGTTTTGTTTCAGGGTGTTTTTAAATTGAGCTCTTTTTTATACCCTCCAAAAAAGAATTTGGAGGGTATATTCACTTTGTCATTCCGTTTGTAACGCATCGATATATCCATCTCAGACCCCATAAAGTATATATATTCTTGATCAGTGATGAAATCTAAGACGAACTGAGCATGTCCGTCCGTCTGTCCGTCCGTCCGTCTGTGGAAATCACGATTCAGTCCAAACGAAAAGAGCTAGACTCTTGAAATTTGGCATAAATATATTTTAAAGCTTAGAGCAGGTTAAATTCGAAGATGGGCTAAATCGGGCAAGAGGGGAAAAAGTTCCCCTAAGAAGAACCAAACCAACCCAGAAAAAGCAACATAATTTTTAAAGTTTTTTGGTTATTTTGTTAAGCAAATGATATATTTTTATGTCAAATACGGTCCAACGCCTTAAACTTGGAGCCATTAAATAAAATAAAAATATATCTTGACCCCGCCCACTTCAGTGGGCGTTATTATAGGCAAAAATAGCATAAAAATTTAACAAATTGTTTTACTTAAGCCTACATTCCGTAAAAATAAGACTTTTAAGCTTTAATGACGAAGCTGAGACGGAACCTGGTACTACTCTGCCCTACCCCCTCCTTCCCCTTCGCCCCCTAAATGACCCTACCAAAAAAAATAAATTTTTAAATATTGTATATAATCATCCCAAGTATTTATCTTTAGAGTTTTATGACTGCCGATTTCTGCCCTACCCCCCCCCCCCCACCCTTTCCTTTGCCCCCTAAATGACCCTACAAAAAAATTTTTTTTTTAAATTTTGTATATAATTATCCCAAGCATTTATCTTTAGAGTTTTATGACTGCCTGTTGCTGCCCTACCCCCTCCTCCCCCTTTGCCCGCTAAATGACACTATCAAATAAAAGAAATTTTAGTTTTGTATATAATTATCCCAAGCATTTATTTTTAGAGTTTTAT
Source organism: Linnaemya tessellans (assembly GCA_951800035.1). Lineage (NCBI taxonomy): Eukaryota > Metazoa > Arthropoda > Insecta > Diptera > Tachinidae > Linnaemya > Linnaemya tessellans. Next base: position 69,417,250 of record OX637533.1, on the reverse strand, counting down.
GACAAAGGGGAAATGTTTCACCCACAGCCCTTGCCAGAGCGACCCCGCCAAAATACAGTTTTTATACCCTCTAAAGAGAATTGTGATGAAGTCTAAGACGGTCTAGCAATGCCCATACGTTCGTCTGTGAAAAACATGATATTGTATATTTTTGAACCCCGCCCCCTTTAGTGGGCGTTGACGTACGATATTATATAAAGGAACTCTGTCCCACCAAGTTAAACATATCAAATTCACTTACTAAATATTTGGAGGGTATTTAAGATTCGACCCGGTCGAATATAACGTTTTTACTTGTTTAAATATATTGTAGCCCTTAAAAGGGCTTTTGTTTATTTTGATTATTTATACATTAATTTAGAATTTTTTGCGGTGTTTGGGACAGCTTCTACGTTCACTCTTGTGGCTGCTGAAGATATTGCAGCTGCGGAAAATATTGTGTCTACTGAATATATTCTACCAGCATAATATATGAAGGCTGCTGAATATATTGTTTCTGGTACGTATATGACGGCTGTTGTTGGAGATATTGGGGCAGCTGAATATATGCTGGTTGCTGCATATATTGCGGATATTGAACATGTTGAGGCTGAAGATATTGCACCAGCTGTGGTTGCATTTGCTGTGGCTGTAGTAGCTGTAGCTCTAGTACCTGTGGTTGTACTTGCTGTGGTTGCGGTTGTATTTGGGTCAAAGATGGGTTCGGCGTCCGATGCCATGGCTAATATTCCTGAAAACAAAATATTTAAATCATTATTAAATTACTTGTTAAATAACTTACTCTTCCCCTTCCACCATTTTTCCCACGAAGGAAAAAACGTCTTCTTCCTTTAACTGATTTTATAATTGTCTGAAAATAAAAAATCTATATTATATGGATCATTATTAGATGTTAAAGTAAATAACTTACTCTTTCTCTCCCTCCTCCATCATTTCTCCCAAGAACGTAAAAACGTCGTCTTCCTTTTGAAATAGATTATATAATTGTCTGAAAATAAAAAATAATTATTCGGAATTTTTATATATTTATATGTATATATATATATATATATATATATATATATATATATATATATATATATACAAAAAAGTGCCTTACATTTCATTGTAATTAATACTCAAGTATAGTAAAGCACTTTCTTGTATACGAGTATATCTATTAAATAACTCAAATTAAAAATTAAATTAAAAGTACTTATCCTTACCACGACGTCTCTATCCATTTTGTGAATGTAGCTTGTGGAAATTTATTCACCACTAATAGAAATAGTGGAATAAAATTCGTTTATTATTTGTATACCCAAAATCTTTTACCTCTTTTTGCAATTCATTTTGTAGCCCTGAAAAGGGCTGATTGTGTTTTCTCTGATTATTTGTTAAAATATATATTAATCACAATTGGCACATCGCTGAAGATGACTTCAAAGAACTCTTTTTCATCATACAGAGAGAGGAGAGTGATCGGACGCTTATTTGTTGATAAATATTAAATTAATTATAAAAAATATCAAGACTGTTTTTTAATAGACAAAAACTATTGCAAATTAAAAAAGGATTATTTCCTTAACAGGCAGTCAATAAAAAGTAGTCGAATAACACTGTATGAAATTAAATATAAATAAACAAAAATTTGGTACCTTCATATATATATATATATATATATATATATATATATATATATATATATATATATATATATATATATATAAAAGTGAAGCCGCCATAATGACTGAATGCAGGAGTTGCAAATCTGCAATACGTGGTGAAACTGGAATTTGCTGCGAAGGAGTGTGTAAAAAGGTGTATCACAGCACCAGCAAGTGTGCCGGAATAGACAATTATTCAGCTGGAGTTTTGGCTAAAAATAATTTTGTGCGTTTTGTTTGTGATGATTGTATGCAGCTAATATACAATGTTGACATGGCGTTAAAAGAAATTCAAGATGATGTGAAGATAAATAAGCAATACATAATAGAATGCAAAAATGATCTTAATATATCTCTTAAACAAAACGTAAGAGAAATTAAACAATTATTAAAAGCCGTTATGAAGTTATTAGATCAAATACAAAATGCATGTGAAAATAATGCATACAATAAAACTTGCAACAGACGGAGAAACGTATACAAAATTGATCGAGGCTCAGAAAGTAAATATAGTGTGGGAGAGATGTAGAGATTTTGATGGAACGGAGGTGATCAGATGTTATAGTTGCAAAGGTTATAATCATCTGGCGAAAGATTGTAAAAACGAGGAAGTATGTATAAATTGCCTTGGAAACCACCAAAGTAAGGAATGTAAGAATGAATGTTTAAGCCAGATCGTTGATATTTTATATTGCTTCTTTCAATTTGTTTATTTAATTTTCTTTTAACATTTGCTACTTTGTCAGGACCCAAATTTACTCCTTTCTTAAATCATTCCTGATTTTTCGGAGTATTATCTTGGATTATGACTAGTAAAAATACCAAACGGTTTTGTTTTATTCGTTTGTTCGGTCCTTTGTTGTTTTTCTTATGTATAAACACTTACTTGTTTGTGAGCCTTTGAGAAAGTGGCACATTCCAACTGTTTTATATACATAAATCCCCATAATCGAAAAAAGGTAATAAAGAAATATTTAATTCAATTTGAAAACACTAGATAACAATTGTCTTTTTATTTATACCTCCCTCTTTACACGCAAACACTTGGTCCTTCGAGCCGGATCTTGGAAAAATAAACAAATTGCAAAAGGTGCTAATTTCGTTTTTTTTCTTATCATTAAAAGATCGCCATCAACCCCTACTTCCGACGGAATATTAGAACAGCGTTTTTTTTATATACAAATATATTTTCACTGGTTAATTAAAAGGTGCGTAAAACATTTTTTTAATATTATTTAAAAGTGAAGAAATAAAATATATAAGGATATTTATAGTGTAAAAATAAAGAGGGAAACAATTACAATTGTTGTTGTTTTCATATCTAATTGATCGCTTTATAATAAAATTACAAGCAGACATATTTGTTTTGAAACGCCATCTGCTTTTCAACCATCCTTAAAAAATTGTGACGTTTGCTTTGATTTATTTTTCATGGTGCTATAAAAATCAATCGTGCGTATTGTTTACGTGGACGGACGGATTTATTAAAATTAATTTAATAATTATTAAAGAAATTTTATTATTACCGGTGAATTTCCAAAGTGAAAATTAAATTAAGTTGCAAATATAAAATTCATTTGTGGTTGCCTGAAAAAATAAATGGTGCTGTGATATATATTATTGTGATACATAAAAACATACATTTTTTGTGTTTTTTCTTTGCATATATACTTGTTTAACTAGCACTCGGTCAAATTGGTCGAGATAGTGCTTGTGGTAAATTTTTGTGAATAAATTTTAAGATAAATAATTTTTTTTTGAAATTTATTTAAATTTTATAGAAATTTACCCTATATTCGGTATAGTTAATACGAATATTTTGCAACAAAAATTCCTTGGAAAAAAAGAAATAATAAAATAAATTAGTATCGTAAAGAAAAACTATGGCAACTGCAATTTTGAAGAAATTTATTCGTGTATCAAATGCTCTTATTATATTTGAAGCAAAATTTAATGATATACGTGAAGATTTGCATACTTTATATACTTTGGATATTCACCGTGAAGAATTAAAAGAATTGTGGGATAAAGTGAAAGTTGTTTATGAGGACTGTCTTGATGATATTGACAATAATGCAAAGGCAGATCCCAACGACGCAGCAACAACTACGGCTAAATATGACGCTTCTTACGCAGCTTATTTGAATTGTTTGTCGGCAATTAATGAAAAAATTAAGTTTTGAAAAGGTACCGAAAATGAATGAATCTGTGATGAAAGATTGTCATTCAAATAATTCTGATCATAATCTGGCTTTACCTCCGTGTGATGTAAACACATTTGAAGGTGATTATGTTTCATGGCCAGCCTTTCGAGACCTTTTCACAGCTTTGTATATAAATAGTTCGCGTTTGAGTAATATAGAGCGGTATTGCCATTTACTAAGAAAAACTACCGGTGAAGCAAAAGAAATTGTATCAAAATACCCCCTTAGTAATGAAGGTTTTGATATAGCTTGGCAAAGTTTAATGGACGCATATGAGAATCCGCGTATGCTTGTTAATAACCAGTTGAAGATTTTGTTTAAACTTCCCGCATTTGATAAGGAAACAAGTGATGGTTTAAAAACTTTGCAGCGTGGTGTCAATAATTGTTTGACTTCACTGGCAATATATAAGGTATCAACTGAAAGTTGGGATCCAATTTTGATTTTCTTATGTATTCAACGGTTGCCCACGTCCACTATTAGTTTATGGGAACAAAGTGTTAGGGATAAAGCGGAATTATCTAAATGGAAAGATTTTGACGCCTTTCTGACAGAAAGGATTCAAACTCTAGAATGTGTTCGCAATCTTAGGGACAGTAGTAAAACCTTCAGTACAGAAGACCAAGGTTCATGTTGTGAATTCTAATTTAACTTCTTGTGTCCTTTGTCGTACATCGGGGCATTTCTTGAGGACATGTAAACGTTTTAAGAATCTCTCAATTTCGGAAAGGTTTGCAACAGTTACAAAATATCGTTGTTGTGTTAATTGTTTGTCGCGAGAACATGAAGTTAAAATTGTAAAAGTGCCTTTAATTGCACGACGTGCAATAAGAGACATCATTCATTGTTACACCGTGAATTGTCTAGTACTGAAGATGCGTTGAATATGTCAATGCGGGAGGGTTCTTCGATTCCCCCTGCTATTTCACAGAATAATAATATTAATTCGCCCCTACCGTCTACTTCTTGTGGCTTGTCTGCAAATCGACAAGTTTTTCATGCTACTCAGAACCGCAAAGTGCTTCTGGGAACCGCTATGGTCAATATTATTCATCAGGTTATGCCGTACCCAGCCCGAGCTCTTATTGACCCTGCTTCAGAAACATCCTTTGTGTCCGAGAATTTAAAAAATCGCTTGAAACTAATTACACATTCGACGAATGTTGAAGTTTCCGGTATTAATCAAACGGTTTCTGCTAAGACTAGAAAAGTTTGTTCTTTGAGAATTAGTTCGTTTGTGGATCAGACTCTTGTCTTAGAGACAAAGGCTTTTGTGTTACCAAGCATTTCTGGTGCATTGCCATCTTTCTGTATAGGTTCGAGTCTTCGTAATTGGTTCGCAACTTTACAATTGGCCGACCCTAATTTTTACCAATCAAGACCGGTTGATATACTATTAGGGGCTGATATATATCCGCAATTGATCTTGGGCGGTGTTCAACGGGACGGTTTCGAATCTTTGGTGGCTCAGAATACGGTACTCGGATGGATTATCACGGGATCTGTTGTTAACACACCAATTCAGGTGTATTCCACCACTATAGAAAATTTGCCTGAAGATAATCTTAATAGGAATCTTCTTAAGTTTTGGAAATTGGAGGAAACCCCAAAACGCAAAATATTGACATCTTTTGATAGGATTTGTGAGGAAAATTATCGGAGAACTACGCGACGCAACTCCGAAGGACGATATGTAGTGACGCTACCATTTAAGCTTGAATTTCCTCATTCTATCAATTTGGGTTCTTCAAAACAGAATGTCATGGCACAATTCTTGAGAAACGAATCTTCTCTGCTACGCAAACCTGATATTAAAACATTGTATGATGATGTCGTTGATGAATATAGGCTTCTGGATCATATGAGGTCTGTTTCGGAGAATGTTTTTAGTAGGAATATATCATCGTGTTATCTTCCTCATCATCCTGTTATTAAACCTGATAAGAAAACTACAAAGTTGCGTGTCGTGTTTAACGCATCGAATAAGACTTCAAACGGAATTAGCTTGAATGATTGCCTATATGTGGACCCCACATTGCAATCGGACTTGGTGCTTTTGATTTTACGTTGGAGGATCTTTTGATATGTTTTTAATTGTGACATTACGCAGATGTATAGACAGATTCGACTTGATTCTGCTCATACTCCATATCAACGGATATTATTTCGGCGTTCTCCGACGGAGGAGGTCAAGGCGTATGAGTTACAGACGGTAACTTTTGGTGTAAATTGTGCTCCCTATTGGCGATACGGACCCTTTTGCAATTGGCAGATGATTCGGAGAATGAGTATCCTATTGCCGCTCATATTTTGCGCAAATCTATGTACGTTGACGACGTACTAACAGGTGCTCATGACATTTCATCTGCTTTGGAGGCTAGGGATCAACTTCGAACTGTCCCGTCTTCGGCGAAATTTGAACTTAGAAAATGGACTTCTAATGCGATGGGAATTTTAGAGGGCCTTCCCTCAGAATATTTGGTAGATTCGAAGCTTTTAACATTTGTTGAATCTAGCAGCTCTAAAACTTTGGGTATTCAATAGAATGCTCAATTGGATTCCTTTTACTTTAAGGTGGAGCCTATTGCTGATAAAATAGATTATACAAAGAGGGAAGTTTTGTCCATTATAGCTAAATTGTTTATTTTACACAAAGTTTGTTGCTTTTCACAGCAAAATTTGTGTAAATAGGAACTGTTATCACATTTAACTAAGCCACCTAATAAGTGGTGACAAACACAATACACATGAGCACTGATGATGAAAGGGTTGCGTCTTTCGAAAACAGCTGTTCTGTTCTGCTGTGTAAGTTGAATAAAACTGATGTTGACCTTCCTTTGTGCCTTGGAATATTTATCATGTCTTTCTGAGATTTAAAAACAAATTTTTCGAACAATTAGCCTATGAATCTTAATTCAATTTAATATAGCAATATAAATGTTCGTGAAAATACTTAGGTACTACATACAAATTTCTTAAGAATTATTATATTTATTAATTTGTATTTTTATACCCTCCAAAAAAGAATATGGGGGGTATATTCACTTTGTCATTCTGTTTATGACGCAGCGAAATATCCATCTGATACCCCATAATGTATATATATTCTTGATCAGTGATGAAAACTAAGAGGACCTGAGCATGTCCGTCCGTCCGTCTGTAGACTCTTGAAATTTGGTATATATATCTTGAAGGCTAGCACAGGCTAAGTTCGGTGATGGGATATATCAGGAAAGAGGGGAAAAAGTTCCCCTAAGAAGAACTAAACCAACCTCTAAAAAACAACATAATTTTGAAAGTTTTTTTGTAATTTTGATAAGCAAATGATATATTTTTATATTAAAGAAGGTCAAACGCGTTAAACTTGGAGCCATAAAATAATGAATAAACATAAATGTTGGTAATCAGTGGATGATTCTATAGATGATATATCATCTATAAATTACCAACTTTAAGCAATACATTTGCCGTAAAATGAACTACTTAACAATTTGCGCCAATAATCCTGCCAAGAAATTTAATTTTAACGTAACAAAAATTAAAGATTTACCAAGGTAAATCTACCTTATTTTTTACTACGATGAAATAAAAGAGGTAGCAAACAAAGATATTTGCCGTCTCTCTCGCAATATCGTAATAACCGACATCTCTGTATTAGACATAAATAACGTCTCTCTATTGTAGTTGTCGTGTCTAGTTATTTGTCTATGTTATAGAGTTACATTGTTTTTATTTTTGAAAGTGATACGCATCAGATTTTTTGTGATAAACATATTTTCCACATCCATTATATTAAATTATATTCTTTATTAAATACACTCCATCGATATAGCTTACAAAAAACACAATATTTTGGTAATTTTTGATAATTTTTTTTTTATAAGTAGTTATATGTTGTTTGTTTTTGTCAAAATCATATGACACGATTTTAAGTGTTCTATAAGTGTAGCAACATTTTCATTTACCTAACATTTACATTTAGCTCACATTTACGATATCAACGTTCGGCTAAATGAGCCTTAACTGAGCTATTAAATGAACTAGCTCAGTATACTGAGCTGAGCTAAAATGAGCGCTCAGCTCACTGAGCTAAAAAGCACAACTCTAGTTTTTAAGGCCGTGTCAGATAAAACTTTTTCTTCGCGTTGCGTTATAGTTTCGCTTTGACATTTAAGATGATATATACATACCTATATGAAATATGTCACATAAAGTACTTTTAACGTAACGCGAACGTTGGGCAATTCTCATCTTTTTGTATGCTTTGACAATCAACGGGAATCTTTTTTTTCTTTTGCCAAATTCGTACGTACGTTTTAAATATATGTGTTTTAATAAAAGCTAAATATATATGTACGATTTATGCAATAAATATTAAAAAATATATGTATAATAACAAAATTGTCATCCACTTTTTATGGTAAAGAAACAATACACGGGTGTTGTCAAAGTTTTTATTGTGACATACCCCTTTTGCTTTGCGCTTTTCTGCTAAAGTTAGAAACGTCACGCAAAGCGAAAAAGTTCTATCTGACTCGGCCTTTAGTATCGCCATCTAAATGGCCATTTTTCTTATTGCATTCTAGTCAAATATATTTGACAGATGGGAATATTTTACACAAACAAAATACATGTATTGTCTGCAGGGTTGCAAGACGAGTTCATGGCGTAAAAAAACCAGGTGGCAGCGTAAGGGCTACAAGTACAACAATACAACCACATAAGTGTTTTTGTTTGTGTAATAAAGTTGAGATTGTCAAAACAATGAGTTAATATATAAATGTCAAAAGCGTAAGAAAAAGAAGCATTTAAAATTTAGAAAATAAAATAACTTGCATCATGCCAACATACAAAAGTGAAGAAATAGTAAAAAAAAAATATTTAATCAAAACACAATATATTCTTGTGACCTGAAATCGGAAATGGGTCTATATATGATATGATCTAATTCTTCAAAAAGTGATCACTGCATATAAGCGAACGCTTTGTGATTTACTTTTGGTACAAGCTACTCCACTTTTCCATTGTTATGGAGCACTTAGGCACACGAAAAAATGAACAGGAACATATTTTTTTGCACAGCTCACAAAAAGGCATATTTTTATAAAATTTGATAATTAATTTTGACCAATTAACTATATAATTCCACTATGAAATGCAATATAATTGTAATATTAAACGAATTTGTTCCAAATATATTGAAAACACTTTTAAAAATAAATTTGAAAATAACAGAAAAAACGACTGTAGCAAACATAAAACACCTTTTATCGTGTTTAACTAGTTTTTTATGTAGATTGATATTATTATTATTATTATTATTAGTATTTTCTTTTGGTTCACTTTTTTCACAACAATAATTTAAAATATTCGTTTTTCAATAAACAATTTTTATTCATATATCAGCTCTGAACATATATATGTATAATTACGCCGTACTTTGACAGTTTAAACTCACAACAAACAAAAATTCAATAGGAGCAAAAAATTGTTTACATTCCTAACGATGCCACCTGGTTTAGTACGCCCTGGACGAGTTCACCTAGTAGTGAATTCGCCTTGATTAAACCAATTCATGTTCCGCACCAGGTTAACTCTCTTTCGCTCTCCTTCAAAAAGAGGGTGGTGTAACTACATCAAGGCAGATTTACCAGGTACTCTCAGTACCGCAGGTGTATATTGAACTTTGTTGAGCTACTGTCAAAAGTTTATATACAAGCCACATAAAATGCTTTTTTTTCTTAAATCTTCCTTGTTAATGATGCTTCTTCTTCCTTGATTTTGACATTAGCTCTTCATTTTCTACCAACAAAATACGTGTGGTTTTTGGTGTTGTTTCATTGTTGTACTAGTAAGAGTACCTGGTAAATCTGCCTTGAACTACATATAAAAAAAATTGATTTTGGAAAAAAATTTTTGTTCTCAAACAATGGGTGTATCCAGAATTAATGATGCTTCTTCTATCGTAATTTTGACATTCGCTTGTACTTTTCTAAAACAAAATACGTGTGGTTTTTGGTGTTGTTAATTGATGTATCAGTGAGAGTATCTGTCTTGGCCATAGTGAAATATATTCTGTGACTTTGGCCTCGTGCAGGGCACACTGATACAGGTAGGAGCGATAGCCCATACGGTTATTTTGTTTTTGGGAGAAATTCTAATACAAACGTCAAAATTTCTTTACATATTTACATACATACAAAATTTAAAAGCAAATGTAGAAACAAACATGTATATTTTGTTTTTGTACTTTTTCGTTTTGCTTTGCTCTACACAATTAATTGTGACGTTTGAATTAGAATTCACAAAAACAAAATACATGTAGGTTTTTATTTTTGTAAAACCGCTCCTACCTGTATCAGTATGCCCTGGCCCTGGCCTCGTGGCACCTTTTTTATAAATTTCAGTAGTAGCTGAGCCGACGGCTACTTAAAATGATCGGCGGATCGGTGATATCTGTACGGCGTAGGTCTATTCCAATTTTCTTTTAGTTGTTCCCGTTGTTCCGTTTGCTTATAGTTCTTTGGAAAACAAGTCATAGCACATAATATAGCCTATGGTCCTAGTGCGAAAATTCAGTTAACTAAAATGGTTCAAATTAAAATTGTGTTGGAAAAATTTTATAGTGACTACGTTAGTAAGACGCCGAAGAAGTTAAAATTGGTTGATATATATCTTGCTTATATATTGCTTACCGGAGCTATTCAGTTCGTGTACTGTTGTTTGGTTGGCACATTCCCCTTCAATTCCTTTCTTTCCGGCTTTATAAGCACCGTGAGCTGTTTTGTCCTGGGAATATGTTTGCGATTACAGGCAAATCCACAGAACAAGAATGTCTTTACTGGTATTTCTCCTGAACGAGGTTTTGCGGATTTTATCTTCGCTCATGTAATTTTACATTTAGTTGCAAGTAACTTTATTGGATAGATTTAACATGCCTTTGATGAAGTGTAATAAAATTTTATGAAGCTATTTTGAGAGTTTTTGTGGTTGCTTTACTAATAAAATAATGAAGAATTTGAGTACATATATTGAAATACTTTGTTAATTACTCAACCACACGTTCAAGTTCTGGTTTAATTTAATTACGTGTAGCTCCGCGATCAACTTTTCGTCATGGACTAGTTTTTATTGTAATAAATGTTTTAGCGGATGCTGTCAGTTTGAGAGTTGGATGACTTTGAAGAGTTTAAGCATTTATGCCCACAGCGGCAATATATATTAACCTAAAACGTGGAAGAACCACGACCTTAAAATTAATTTTTTTTATTATCGTACATTCATGTTATACATATTAAATAAGGGTTATAATCCCGCTGATTGTGTTAGGCGTTCGCGTTTACGCCTCAGTCGTTTTTCGTAGTAAATTAAAGAAAACTGCTTGTGTGTTTCTTTAATATTGTACAAAACACGGTTTACAAAATTTGGCTAAATGTCTTCTATTATTTTGTTATAATTAGTAAAAATTCAGCACAAGAAATATATTTTTAGAAGCTACTTCTTTCACTTGGTCTGACAGATTTTAAAAAATCGCTATTTCAACTAAGTATTACAAAGTTAAAAACAATTGTTTTTTAATATCTTAAATTTTACACAACTGATAAATGAGGGCAACGTAATTTCCATTTGAGCTAGCCGAGAGTAGAAAACACGTTTTTATATGCTACATATAGCTTATAAACGCAGGTTATTGTAAGATTTGGCCTATGTGTCGGCTGTAAACATAATTTTAAATCCCATTGAAATTATATTACTTAAAAGAATGAATAGAATAAACATGATTAAATACCCCTCATCAAACTGGTCAAGACCCGGCAGAATGGTTGTATAGAAGATTCTCAACGCAGCTGCTAGCTCTAATTTACGGGGTTTTCGAACAACTCCCATAAGTGTTTTTCAAGCCGAGAGCAGTTTTGAAGCATATACTCTGAAAAATATCTCAAGACTTTCAATTAGTATCCTACAGGGATACTATGCAAGCATCCCAAACTTGAAGTAACGAATTGGAAAAATAATTCGCAAAGACGCCGACGGGGTGGCCCAAACTATATGCCAGCGATGTTGTTAACCGTTATTTTTTTCCGTGCCTGACTTTAAACCCTTTAAACGACCAATGCCTTCACATAGGAAGTAGCAACGAGTTTAATTACGGAATAGTTCCTCGTAAACTCTAAATCTATAGCTGTATGAGGTGCACAAATTAACCAATGCAAGTGAGATGCAAAACTCTCAGTAGTCTGGTTGCACCTAATGGTAGGACAATGCTATCTGTTATTGCAATCCATTTCTCATCAAGATATCATGCTTTGGCACACACTTGGCAATCAACAATGAAATCATAACTGCAATATCAGTTCTGCTTTTTTTGTATTGGCATAAACATCGCTGGAGAAATTCGGTTGAAAATATGGGTGATGTGCTACATATGTGAAATATCAATTATTATTTTTATGGAGTAAGAATTTTAACGAACATTTTATATTGCTATATTATATTGAATTAAGATTCTATACGCTAATTGTTCGAAATTTTAATTTAAATCTCAGAAAGACATGATAAATATTCCAAGGCACAAAGGCAAGTCAACATCAGTTTTTGTTATGCAACTTACACAGCAGAGCAGAACAAAATTTACACAAATTTTGTTGTGAAAAAGGATACGTAACACGGGTATTATAACAATTAACATGTAAACATCAGGTTGATACTGTTCTCGTATCCTTTTTCACAATAAAATTTGTGTATATAGGAAATGTTATCACATTCATCTTAGCCACCTAATAAGTGGTGACAAACACAATACACATGAGCACTTATGATGAAAGGGTTGCGTCTTTCGAAAACAGCTGTTCTGCTCTGTTGTGTAAGTTGAATAACAAAAACTGATGTTGACTTGCCTTTGTAAAATAAAAAATTACGATGAAATGTTAATGATATCTTTTAGTTCAGTCGCAAAGCAGCTCTGAGTCAGTTAACATCAAGCCTCGTTGGCAATTATCTTTTAAGTGCAGCCAGACCACTGATTGTTTACTCTCTTTCGAGAGTTTTGCGTCTCACTCGCACTAGTTAATTTCAACACCTCAGATAACTGTATAGTTTTACAGTTCTTCTGAGGAATATTCCGTGGTTAACTACGTTGCTACTTCCTATGTGAAGGCATAGGTCGTGTACAGTGAGTCACAGTAACGGAAGAAAATACGGGTTAATAACATCGCCGGCATATAGTCTAAGTCACTCCGCCGGCATCTGTGCACCAAATACTTTGCAAATTTACTTTGTAAAGTATTTCAACATACAAATACAAATACAATCTTTTAGTTTCAATTGTGGAAAGTGAACAAAACATTTTATTAAAAAAATTATGTCCTGATAATGACAAACATACAAAGCTAAGTATGATTTCATTTTTAACAAAGTGTATATAAACAAACAACAATTATTATAAAACAAGTCATAATTCTAACATCCTCACTCGAAATATACTTAGTACATCCCTAAAAATTTACAAAATTTTAATTGTTTGTCTTTTGAAACAGGTTTAGTTAAAAGAAACAGCGACTTGGTCATTTGTTGATATTTCTTTAAAATAAACTTGATTTGATGTTCTTTTCTCTCGTACATAATAGTGTCGTATATTAATGTGCTTGGTTCTTGGATGATAAACTTCATTTGTGGTTAAATGAATTGTACCTTGATTATAAATTTCTGTTGGAATATTTTCATTGAACTCCATATTCTGTTCTTCTTCTAACATTCGTAACCACATGATTTCTTGAGTTGCCGCTGATAAAGCCATATATTCTGCTTCGGTTGTAGATAATGCAATAGTTGGTTGTCGTTTGCTATTCCATGATATTGCAGAGTTTTGCAATAAGGTTATATAGACTGTTATAGATCTTCGATCTTCAAGATCATTACCCCAATCAGAGTCTGAATAAGAAATAATTTCTTTATTACCATTGCATCGTTCATTTTAGGTATCGAAAAATTCTTTTGACTGGAGTATTATTAAATTTACTTACAGAATTTACAGCATGACTAATATCCGGTCGCGTGCATTGAGCAGCAAATAATAAACTTCCAATAGCTTGTTGATACGGAACACTTTTCAGTTCCTCATCATCACACTTAGCTTTCGAGAATTTTTGATTTATGTCCATAGGCGTGGATATGGGATTGCAATATTCCATTTCATATCTTTTTAACATATTTCCTATATACTCTTCTTGGTCTAATGATATATAGTTTTCAGTCTTATTTATACTCATTCCCAAACAGCATTTTGCTTCTCCCAAAAATTTTATTTTAAAATGTTTTATAAGATTTGTTTTAAATAACTTACCGAAAGACTCATTATTTGTGAATAAAAGCATGTCATCTACATAAAGGCCCAAAAAAACTTTCTTATTGCCATTAACTTGATAATAAATGCATGGATCAAGTTCAGAACGTTTCATTCCATATTTTAGTAAAACTTCATTCAATTTGTTATTCCAAACGTGACTTGCTTGCTTAAGCCCATATAAAGCCTTGTTTAATTTTAATACGTGTCCATCAGGTATTGATAATATGTCAGGTGGTTCAACGGAAACATCTTCAAGTAGCTCACCTTGAAGGAAAGCAGTAACAGTATCCATTTGTTCAATCTTCAAATTGTATCTTGCTGCTAAAGCAATCAAGTATCGAATGGATGTATAACGAACTACTGGTGAAAATGTTTGTGCATAATCGATTCCTCTTCGTTGAGTATAGCCTGTAACAACAAGTCGAGCTTTGTACCGAAGCGAATTATCAAGTTCTTTTTTCTTTTTAAACACCCATTTAGTTTGAATAACATTGCACTTATGATGTTTTGGTACTATTACCCATGTTTTATTTTCTTCTATTGAAGATATCTCACTTTCTATGGCTTTTTTCCATTCAGCTTTATCTTTCGATTTAAGCGCCTCATCAATATTAATAGGTTCATCTTCCAAAAATTCAGCAGAATAACTTAACCAATTCCATCTTACTTTTTCCTTTTGAGATAATCTTTCACTTCTTCTAGGCTTAGATTGCTTCACTACGTGTTCATTTAAATTAGCGGATTCTTGGAAAGTTTGGTCTAGAGCATCTTCATTTTGATTTTCATTTGATTCAACAGTTTCTTCAAAATTTTCAGTTTCTTCGTGTTCTTCAAATCCATCAAATTCCCCCACTTCATTTGCATTTATGGAATTAAATGACAATGAACTCACGTCTGTAGCATCGTCTACATTAGGACTTATGGTGATGACTTCATTTTCTTCTTGCTTATTTTGGTATCCGAAAAAATAATATTTCTTGCCTTTTGATTCCAACAAATAGAAACCTTTTCTATTTTCATCAAATTTGACGTCTCTTCTCGTTATTACTTCATTTTTATTGACATCATAAATTCCGTAACCTTTAGTTACGGATTTATGATGTTATGATTTATTTAAGATGGATTTCGCATCCCACTTTTTACGTTTTTCTTTGGGAATTAAAGAAATTGCTAAGCATCCAAATATTTTAAAGTAACTTACATTTGGTTTTTTGTTTAACCATAATTCTTGAGATGTAACTTTTAATAATTTATGTGGTGATCTGTTGATGTGCTGCAGTCTGCACTGCTTCAGCCCAAAATATTTTCGGAAGATCAGCTTCACATAACATAGACCTTGCCTTTTCCGTTAATGTTCGATTTACCCGTTCTGCAAAACCGTTTTGTTCAGGATTGTATGAAACTGATTTTTGGTGCATTATTCCCCATTTTTTCAATGCACATTCAAATGATTTATTTAAATATTCTGTTCCATTGTCGCTTCTTAATATTTTGATTTTATTGCCTGTTTGATTTTCTGCCAAATTTTTGAATTCTTGAAATTTTTCATGTACTTCAGATTTATTTTTTATAAAATAAACAAAAATCTTTCGGATGTAATCATCCACAAATATCACAAAATATCTATTTTCACCAAGCGATTTAACTTCCATAGGGCCACAAACAACTGAGTGCACAATTTCGAGAATTTTTGAAGCTCTATTACCTTCTTTTGGAAACTTTAATTTAACTTGCTTACCTATAGCACAACCTTCACATATATCTTTATTTGAAGACAAAACCTTTAAATCTATACCGATTACCATGCCGTTTTTAAGTTCTTTAAGGCCTTCATAATGTAAGTGAGCAAAACGCTTATGCCATAATTCAATTGAATCATTGTTTTGAACAATATATGCAACTTGCATTTTTGGTACACTTAATTTGTACATACCATTTTCACATTTAGCAGTTGCGATCATTGTTCTATTTGAATTTAAAATCTGTCCACCATTTACATATGTCAACCAACCAACCAACCAACCAACATATGTCAAAAATTACTTTATTACCAGCATTGCATAGTTGACTAACTGATAATAAGTTTTCTGCAACATCAGGAACATATAACATATCACTGGTATAACATATTCACCAAAAGAACGTCTTAGGTTTATTTCTACATCACCTCTTGATTTTATTTTCAATGTAGCATCGGCAGCAGTTTTTTTTCCATTTCACCTTCATATGGATCAAGCTTCTTGAAAATATCTTTTTCATTCGTCATATGCTCCGAAGCACCATTATCAACGTACCATTTCGATTTTCTAGTAACGTATCTACCACTCCATGCATAAAAAGAATTGTTTTTAAAATTCTTACCCTTTTTAACTGATGGACAGTCAGCTTTAAAATGTCCCAAACCATTACATCCGTAACATCTACGTTCAAATCCGATACCTTTTTTGACTTACACTTTCAACTCGAACATCTTGAAGCAACTTCATTTTTATTGAATCTGCATTTATTTTGGAACCACAGCTTTCTATTGACATTATCAGAGGTCTATAAATTTCTGGCAAACTTCTCAACAACAAACAACCCAACCATTCATCATTTACAACAAGACCAATTGATCCTAACTTTTGAGAAGCTGTTACAATTTGTGAGACAATCCTCAACTGAACAACAATCTTGCAACTGCACCGAACACAGCTTTTGAAGCAAACCAACTTTCCTGTCCAAACCAGAATCTTGAAAAAGATCTACAATGTTTTCCATATCTCAAACGTTTTTTTGCAATCTCGCACATATACATAGAGCGATTTGTCCAAAGCTAAAATAACACGGCATCTTGCTTTTTCATCTTCTTCGGCCTTGTACCCAACCGGCTCAACATCAACGTACTTCCACAGATTCTCCAAACGTAATTGAGTTTCTACAGCAAAACTCCACGTTAGCCAATTATCTGAACCCACCAGCTTTTCAAATTTTTCTTGTTGTCCAAATGCCATTTTTTTTATTTTTTAAATTAGTTTGCTGGTGCCCATATCCTTTTAGATTCAATTGAGGAAAGTAAATAAAACATTTTATTGAAAAAATTATGTCCTGATATTGACAAACATACAAAGCTAAGTATGATTTCGTTTTTAACAAAGTGTATATAAAACAACAATTATTATAAAACAAGTCATAATTCTAACAATTTCCAGATTGCAACCCGAAGTGAAATCAGAAATATGAATACAAACGATGAAATTTGCCAGATTGCGGAAACTCATTGCATTGTCTGTACATACCTTAAGTAATAGTTGACGTTGACTGAAAAGCTGTTTTGCGAAAGTATTTATTATGTGACTACACAAATAGCAAGGTTAAAGTCTACTGGTAATTTGTGTAAGAACCAATGATTGCATGCATATAGACATACTTGACCACATAACAAACAAAAAGCACTAATAAATCTTTCAAGCTACAACGCGACTGAAATATTTAAACACGTCTTTATGAAATACACTCATTATAGAGAAAATAACTGGAACTTCATATTTGCCGTTGTCGGAGAACAGTGATCATTACTGCTCAGAGGGTTATTATTTCATTTTTTTTTTTATTATTATTAGTATTATAAATACTTTTACAATATACATGATTTAAATTTCCTAACGTTATATATTATCATTAAATCTTACAAAATACATTTTTTCCTAAATACATTCTCATCATTTTTCATATTATTTGGTATTGAATTATATAGTGGTAAGCCCTTGTAAAAAAGTGATATTTGCATCTGTGTTGACATAACCATGTCTACTCGAAAATCGTTAACATTCCTTAGTCCGTACGGTTGACTTTCTCCTACATATCTTATTTGTTCACAAAGGTATCTAGGTGCATAACCTAGTTTCATCTTCTTAATAAATCTGAGCGTGTTGAACTGAAGTCTTTGTTTTACGTTCAACCATTTCAGTGTAGTCAGCATTGTATTTATGTTCGTATATCTAACACATTTTAATATTATTCTCATCGCTTTATTTTGAAGTTTCTGAATTCGTGCTAAGTGGAGTGTGTTGCTGCATGTATATAATATAGTAGAACCGTACTCGAAGTGTGGTTTTATTATGGTATTATATATATTAATTGCAGTAGTTTTCGATATTTTGTTTCTGATTCTTCCCAGAAAATTGATTTTTTACCGATTTTTTTGCATATATGATTAATATGTTCATTCAATTTTAATTTATTATCAATTATAAATCCGAGATATTTTATATGCTCTACTTTTTCTATTACCGAATTATTTATTTCAAATGTTCGGTTCGAATTGATGTTAATTTCAATTATCTTTGTTTTATTTTCATTGAGTTTAAGTTTATTCATTTTTAACCAGTTATTTATTTTATCTATATTCTCCCGACATTCCTCCTCTTGGTCTGCAATGGTATATAGTAAGGTGTCATCCGCGTATAGGACTGTTTTACATCTTTCTAATATATTTCGCAAGTCATTAATATATATATATATAATAAACATCAGTGCGCCTAATATGGAGCCTTGTGGCACTCCAAAATCATTTGTTATTTCATCCGATACTGAATTATTTATCATCGTTGTTTGTTTTCTGTTCTCCAAGTATGATCTGACCCAAAGTTAATTGAGAGAGGGAGAGTGATCGGTCGCTTATTTGATGATAAATTATTAAATTAATTATAAAAAATATATCAAGTTTTTTTTAATATACAAAAACTATTGCAAATTAAAAAGGATTATTTCCTTAACAGGCAGTCAATAAAAAATAGTCGAATAACACTGCTCGAAATAAAATATAAATAAACAAAAGTTTGGTACCTTCATATATATATATACATATATATATATATATATATATATATATATATATATATATGTATATATATATATATATATATATATATA
The DNA here is from genome assembly GCA_951800035.1 of Linnaemya tessellans. Taxonomy (NCBI): domain Eukaryota; kingdom Metazoa; phylum Arthropoda; class Insecta; order Diptera; family Tachinidae; genus Linnaemya; species Linnaemya tessellans. The sequence goes on along the minus strand of OX637533.1, from coordinate 69,398,141 downwards.
TATATATATGTATATATATATATATATATATATATATATATATATATATATATTTATATATATATATATATATATATATATATATATATATATATATATATATATATATATAAAAGTAATGTAGTGATACCAGATGTTTCGAAAAATGTCCCCTTAATAGTAAAACCAAAGGAGAAGCAAAGTGTTGAAAAAACAAAGGCGGATTTAAACAAAAAAGTTGATCCAATCAATTTTAAAATAACAAATGTTGAAAACAGAAAAAATGGTGCAATAGTTATACAGAGTCAGAATGTCGAAGAAAGAGATAAAATTAAGCAAGCAATACAGAACGAAATAAGCGAAAATTATGAAATAAAAGTACCAAAAGAAATAGATATGCAAATCATAATAACTGATATGAATTTTAAAATGCCGGAAAAAGAGTTAATAGAAAAGTTAAAAAAGCAGAATGAAGTATTAAAAAACAGTGAAATTGGACTATTAAAATATTTTGAAACAAAGCGGTACAATAAAACGATCTTTAATGCAAAATTAATAATAGATAACGAGTCATACAAAAATGTTATAACAGTTCAAAAACTTAACGTCGGATGGGATAGATGTCGAGTATTTGATGGCACTAATGTTTTTCAATGTTATAAATGTCTAGGATACAATCATAGAGCGTCAGAATGCAGGAACGAGGAAATATGTTTAAAATGTCATGGAAATCACAAAAGTAAAGAGTGCAGTAAGGAAGAAGTAAAAAAATGTATAAATTGCATTAGAGAAAATAAAAGACTTAACTTAGAACTTGACGAGAATCATCACACATACAACAGAGAATGTCCAGTATATATAAACAAGCTCAAAGTAAAAAAGAAGAGATTAGGCTTAGCTGCCTAGCCACCAAGTATGATACGTGGAATATATACGAATATTCAGGGATTAATAAATAATTTTAATCAGCTAGAAATAATAGTTCAAACAATAGAACCAGACTTTATTATTCTATCTGAAACACATCAAACAGAAAACATAAATGAAGCTGAAATTCAAATTCGAAACTACAGACATTGCGCTATCTTGTCAAATTCAAACAGAACGGGAGGGGCAATTATATATTTTAAAACCCATTTTCAATTCAATAAAATTAAAGATATTATAAAAGAGTCGCAATATTGGATTAGTGCGTGCATGATTAACATTAGGAACAATGCATATATCATAGCAGTGGTGTATAGATCTCCAAGTTGTAATAAAATAGAATTCTGTGAGACTTTCCAAGAGTTCGTAGAAGAAATATGTGAAGGCAATTATAATATACTGATAATCGGTGACTTTAACATTGACTGGTATAAGGACTTTTATAAAGCAAAAATTTTAAGTATTTTAAACGACAATGGTTTGAAGCAAATAGTGAACGAGTTTACCAGAATAACAGAACATTCTAAAACCTTAATTGACTATGTCATAACAAACACAAAAAGCGTATCAGCGAACGTTAATATAAATAATAAAATATCAGATCATGAATCAATAGATATATTTATTGAATGCGATAGCGAAATGCAACAGACAAATAGAGAAATAGAAGTATTTAAATATAACAAAACGAGATTCAAAAGTGAATTGAGCGCGACAATACAGTGTAATACCGAAATAACCAATATTAATGAATATGTTACTGACTTTGATGTCAGTTTAGAAAACGTAATAAGAAAATTTACTGTGAAAACGAGAATTAACGATAGAACAAATAACAAATGGTTCAGTAATGAGTTGAAATCTTTTAAAAAAGAAAAAATCATCAGATATCAAAGAGCGTTAATAGAAAACACTACTGATTCGTGGAATAACTATAAAACAATAAGAAATGCATACAAAGTGAAAATTGAGAACGAAAAAAACAATTATATAAACAAAAAAATATCGACAGCGAATACCCAAAAAGAAATGTGGAATAGAATAAAAGAATTAGTTATAAAAAACCCAGAAATGTGATAAAAAATGTGATATTTACACAAATTGAGTATTCGAGCAATATTGAAATAGCAGAGAATTTTAATAGATACTTTGTAAATAGTATAGCAGACATCAGAAGCTCAATTGAATCAGTGCAATATGAAAATAAAATACCGGTGATAAATTACAAATTCAGTTTTCGTGCAATATCTTTGATAGAATTAAAAAGTATATTTAAGAGTATGAGAAAAAAATCAGACTATAAAAGGATTTCAAATGATATGATAATGGATAACTGGAACACAACGGGGAATATATTATTAAATATTATAAATAAATCAATAGAGACTGGTATCTTTCCTGAAAACTGGAAAGAATCCATGATAACCCCTATAGAGAAAATACAAAACACGAATAAATGCGAAGAATATCGTCCGGTAAATACTCTAAAAACTTGTGAAAAAATTTTAGAAAAAGTCGTAAAAAAACAGTTGGAAGATTACCTAGAACATAACAAACTATTATCGAAATATCAGTCGGGCTTTAGAAAAAAGTACTCTTGTGAAACAACGATTAATTATGTTATAAATAAATGGAAATGTAGGAAGAGCGATAACAAGACATTGGCAGTTTTTCTTGACTTCAAACGAGCATTTGAGACAATAGACAGAGATATTCTTATAAAAAAACTTTACAATTACGGCATTCAAAATAACGAATTGAAATGGTTTCAATCATACTTAACAAATCGAAAACAAAAAACAAAAGTTAACAACATCGAATCAGGTGCAATAGAGAACGATTATGGAGTACCCCAGGGTTCAGTTTTAGGTGCCCTTTTATTTATAATATATATTAATGATATGGAAAAAGTGTTGGAAAAATGTGAAATAATCATGTATGCAGACGACACTCTAATTTTCACCGAAGCAGAAAAGTGTGAAATATGTTACGAAAACTTGAAATATGATATAGGAAATATAAACAACTGGTTAAAAATGAACAAACTAAAATTAAATGAAAATAAAACAAAAATAATGGAAATAAACATGAACACTAACATACCGTTTACAATAAATAATGTAGTAATAGAAAAAGTTAATAATATTAAATATCTTGGTTTCATAATTGACAGCGAATTAAAATTAAAGGAACATATCGAATACATATGTAAAAAAATCGGGTTTTTCAAACGAATTAGAAAACAAATGTCAACTACTACATCAATAAATATATATAACACTATAATAAAACCACATTTTGAATATGGGTCAACTATAATGTATACATGCTGCACAGATCAACAAATATCCAGACTACAAAAATTACAAAATAAAGCGATGCGAGTGATTTTAAAATGCAACAGATATACATCTATTAACTTTATGATAAATACACTACGATGGCTTAATATAAAACAAAGGTTACAGTTCAACACCATAAACTTCGTTCAAAAAATGAAGACGGGAGATGCTCCAGATTATTTAATCGAACAATTAAGATATGTTGGAGAAGTACAACCGTACAGCCTAAGGAATGTCACAGATTTTAGACTACAAAGGGCAAATACAAGTAGCATGCAGAAATCACTATTTTATAAGGGACTGAATATATACAACACAATGCCAAATGTTTTAAAGAGTGAACAAAATAATTATGTATTTAGAAAAAAACTTGTATATTTTATTAGGAATATTAATAATTAATCTAGTGTAATTCAATTTAAGAAATTATAAAGTATTACAAATACTACTAAAAAAAAAAAAAAAATATATATATATATATATATATATATATATATATATATACATATATATATATATATATATATATATATATATATATATATATATAAAAGTGAAGCCGCCATAATGGCTGAATGCAGCAGTTGCAAATCTGCAATACGTGGTGAAACTGGAATTTGCACCAGCAAGTGTGCCGGAATAGACAATTATTCAGCTGGAGTTTTGGCTAAAAATAATTTTGTGCGTTTTGTTCGTGATGATTATATGCAGCTAATATATAATGTTGGCATGGCGTTAAAAGAAATTCAAGATGATGTGAAGATAAATTAGCAATACATAATAGAATGCAAAAATGATCTTAATATATCTCTTAAACAAAACGAAACAGAAATTAAACAATTATTAAAAGCAGTTGAAAGGCGTTATGAAGAAAGAATAAAAAAATAGATGAAATACAAAATGCATGTGAAAATAATGTGCAAGAGATGCAAAAGATGTGTGGCCAACTAAAAGAAGAAGAAAATAAGAACAAGGAAATGTGTAACCAAATAGAAGAAAACAATAGCAAAATGTGCAATGTCATTAAGAAAGTAATTAATGAAGCAGGTGTTAAGCAAACAAAAATTTCTTATTCGGATGCTGTAAAGAAAACAACAATGTTGCAAGATCTGAATAAATAAAGGCCTGTGATAGTAAAGCCAAAAGAAAAACAAGGTGGTGAAAAGCAAGAGAGGATCTGAATAAAAAAGGGGATTCAGCTAATTTGAAGATAACAAACAGCACCGAGATTAAGATAATAAAAACATTTGAACATAGAAGGAATAATAGAATAATGCATGCAATAAAACTTGCAACAGACGGAGAAACGTATACAAAATTGATCGAGGCTCAAAAAGTAAATATAGGGTGGGAGAGATGTAGAGTTTTTGATGGAACGGAGGTGATCCGATGTTATAAGTGCAAAGGTTATAATCATCTGACGAAAGATTGTAAAAACGAGGAAGTATGTATAAATTGCCTTGGAAACCACCAAAGTAAGGAATGTAAATGAATTAGTATCAAAGTGTATAAACTGTAGGCGTATGAATGAAAAGTTGAATATGGGTCTAGATGAGAATCATTTAACTGATGATAAGCACTGTCCAGTGTATCAAAACAAATTAAATAATAGAAGAAGGATAATAGGGTTAACAGAATAACAACCAAAGAAAATTAAAGTGCTTTATACAAATATACAGGGACTTATTAATAACTTTAGTCAGCTGGAGATACTGGCGGAAACGGAAAAACCACAGTTTATTATTTTATCAGAGACACATTTAACTGAGGATGTTGGTGAGCAGGAAGTAGCATTGATAAATTATAATAAAGTTGCGTGTTTATCTAACTCTAGTCGAACAGAAGGTGTAGTCATTTACTATAAAAATGAGTGGACAATAAACAAACAATTTGAGGACTCTAAATAAAATATTGGAGTTTAGGCTGTACAGCTAAATATAAAGGGACTAACATGACAATTGTAGCGGTATATAAGTCACCTAGTAGTAGTATGTCTGACTTCTGTGATATATTTGGAGAAGTAGTTGAAGAAGTTTGTGAACTGAACTGTGATACTCTAATTACAGGAGATTTTAATATAGATTGGTCAAAAGACAGTTTCTATAAACAACAACTCGAGAGACTTTTAAATGATAATGCATTGAAACAAATTGTAGAGTTTTGTACTAGAGTAACGGAAAATACAAGAACTTTGATTGATTATGTAATTACGAATAGTAAAAAAAATTACAACACAAAATAGTAAAAAAGCAAAGATATCAGATCATGAAATAATTGAAATTGCGATAGAAGTTAGCAGTATGGACAAAAAAGATTGTCAAAGGAAAATTGAAGTTTTAAGGTACAATACGGCAGTATTTAACAGATAACTAAATGCCATGTTAAGATTTGACGAAACCAAAGATCTTAATGAGAATGTTTTTAATTTTGATAAATGTTTTGAGGTAACGATCAGCGTTGCCAAATGTGCAGATTTATCTGCATTTGACAGTTTTTCTAAGCATTGAGAAGTTTTGCAGTTTTTTTCTTTAAAAACCAGTTTTTCTGTAAATTGTGCAGATTTTGCAGTTTTTACATTTAACTTTTTTACTCTTAATTTTGTTATTTTAATTCCAATTTCTGAAACCATAATTTTACCCCATTTGCTTAATATAACAGTGGCAAGGTTTAACTATACTTTTTTATACGAGTATGTAATTATCACATACATCTTTTTGCACCCCTGACCATAAAGCAAGTTGAATTTTACCAAGGTGTACATGTATTGCAGGTGGGAGCACGAGCTCACTTGCCTAACCTGATAAAACGTCAAACTTAGTAGTGTCGTTTAACGATTTTTGCAACTGTTAAAGTAGTTTCTACAATAACTCCCATACCTAAATACGGGCGGCAAGCGTTTTTTAGCTGTCAAAAGTTCTCATGTCCATACATTTTGTATGGAGCATACCGAAATAACGCGGCGGCAACGCTTTGCTATTGGAAAATCCGATTTTGACAGAGCGTTTTCTAATGAAGTTGGTTGCAAAAGAAGAGAATTGTAACCAGAGAAAAAGAGCAAAGATTTACAAAAGTGAAATACATAATAAAAGAAAAAATTTGTGCACTTCGTATTTGAAAATGGTGGTAAGAAAATATTTACAATATGATTATATACATACATATGTATGCACGTTTGTAATTTGTACAAAATTTCAATAACAAAATCACAAATGTCGTCCGTCCAGCTGTTAAAATAATCAGGGTTGTTTAATTTGTTTGTTTGATAACCCTGTTTTTATTGCTTTTTTACATAACGCTGCCGCTTTTGTTTAGGTATGGCATATCAGCGCTAACGCTCAGCGGAAAAAAACGTTCCGCTTTCCGCCCGTGTTTAGGTATGGGTGTAAGTGTTCTATTTTTGTAGAAATGGTTGTACCTGTTAGATAGATATGACTTGTTTTTCTATGTACATACAAACAAATTTAAATTTTTAATTATTGGTTTCAATATAAATATGAGAACGACATCGACTTGTCGAGATTCTGGAACAGGCAGTATTATATCTGAATAATAATGAACTCTTTTTGTTTATTTAAACCCTATGTACCTATATATTTTTTATTAAAATGAATTGCTTTGTTATATGTAGATGTATATCATATTTAATTTGTTGTGTTATGTTTTTGTTTTAATAAAAATATATGAAAAAAACTATATATTTTTGTGAATTTTTTATGTGCAGTTTTTTTACGTGAAAACCAGTTTTTTTTTCTAAAGTTGCAGTTTTTTTTGAAAAAGTTATGGCAACGCTGGTAACGATACAAAAATTTAGTAAAAAAGTTATAGTAAAAGAGCAAGAGAGTAACAGAATGGTTTAATAGAAATTTAAACATAATGAAAAACGAAAAAATTAGAAGATACCAACTACAGAAGCATGGTCAAATTATAAATACATTAGAAACATAAATAAAGTAAATATTGAAAATCAGAAAAACAAATGTATAAACGATCAGATAAATAAGGCAAACGATCAAAAACAGATGTGGAAAGAGATAAAGAAACTAGTACTTAGAAAAAGTCATACTGTGATAGATTCTCTGATATTTAATGGTGAGAAGGTTCAGAATGATAAACAAATAGCTAATAATTTCAATGAATATTTCGCCAATAGCGTTAGATCAATAAGAGAATCGATAGAAAATGTGCAATATATAGACCAAATCAATATGATGAACATAAATTTAGATTAATAACAATTTCAGAACTTAAGAAAGTTGTAAGAGGATTGAAAGGCAAGCCAGATTATTACAAAATAACAACTAAAATGATTCTTGAAAACTGGAACACTTCAGGCGTAATTTTACAAAATATAATAAATAAATCATTAGAGACAGGTATATTCCCCGAAAGTTGGAAACACACGATGGTATCACCGATAGAAAAAGTAGCTAAGACAGATAAATGTGAAGAATTTAGGCCAATTAACACATTTGAAAAGATATTGGAGAAGGTGGTTAAGGATCCATTAGAAAAATATATTGAAGACAACTGTCTTTTAACAAAATATCAATCTGGATTTCGAAAGAAATATTCATGTGAAACTGCGCTAAATTATGTAATAAATCAATGGAAATACATAGATAAAAACAAAAAGATCATGGCACTGTTTTTAGACTTTAAGAGAGCTTTTGAAACAATTGATCGGGAAATAATAATACAGAAACTTTACATGTACGGTATAAGAGGTGTCGAATTAGGATGGTTTAAATCATATTTGAGAAATAGAATGCAGAAGACAAATAGAGTTGTACAAAACAGCTCTTTTGAGTGAGCGCTCTTTTCCGCTCCGCTCACTTTACTGAATTAATTCATTCATTTGTTTCACTAGCTCAGTTGATTCCTCAGCTCAGCCATAATTCATGAAATGAAAATGTCATGAAAGAAAATGAAAGAATCAGACTAGCTAATACAACAACCACTTATGCCTTTTTATTTTTTCCTTAATATGTAATATAAAACACATTTGATGAACATAAGTAATAACTAGATAAATATTTAAGTGATTTTAAATATTTTGCTTTCGACCCTATTTTAATAAAGTAATATTTTCTATTTAACCTTATATTTTGTAGATTTTTCTCAGTTAATTTACGTATATGTTTATATATGTATATATACGCACCAAGTTAATAAGTACTGAAATATGTATCATGGCAGTGCTGTTTAAAAATTTTCATCTGGCAGCTATAATAATATAAAGCGCCACACCATGTGTGTATCTGCATGGAGTGAATTAATTCTTTTTTTTCATATAGATTTTGACATACCAGCATTGAAAAGAGCTACTGAAAGAGACAGATTCAATGACGCAATTGAAACAACTGAAAGAAGTGAAAGAAAAGAGCTACTGAAACTAGAGTTGTGCTTTTTAGCTCAGCCCAGTTTATTGAGCTAGTTCATTTAATAGCTCAGTAGCTCAGTGGCTCAGTAGCTCAGTTATAATGTAGAGTTGTACAAAACAGCTCTTTTGAGTGAGCGCTCTTTTCCGCTCCGCTCACTTTACTGAATTAATTCATTCATTTCATTCACTAGCTCAGTTGATTCCTTAGCTCAGCCATAATTCATGAAATGAAAATGTCATGAAAGAATCAGACTAGCTAATACAACAACCACTTATGCCTTTTTATTTTTCCTTAATATTTAATATAAAACACGTTTATTGAACATAAGTAATAACTAGATAAATATTTAAGTGATTTTAAATATTTTGCTTTCGACCCTATTTTAATAAAGTAATATTTTCTATTACTTTATTAAAATATTTTGTAGATTTTTCTCAGTTAATTTACGTATATGATTGTATATGTATATATACGCACCAAGTTAATAAGTACTGAAATATGTATCATGGCAGTGCTGTTTAAAAATTTTCATCTGGCAGCTCTAATAATGTAAAGCGCCACACTATGTGTGTATCTGCATTGAGTGAATTAATTCCTTTTTCATATAGATTTTGACATACCAGCATTGAAAAGAGCTACTGAAAGAGACAGATTCAATGACGCAATTGAAACAACTGAATCACCTGAAACAACTGAAAGAAGTGAAAGAAAAGAGCTACTGAAACAACTGAAAGAAGTGAAAGAAAAGAGCTACTGAAACAAATGAAAGAAAAGAGCTACTGAAGCAAATGAAAGAAAAGAGCTACTGAAACAATTGAAAGAAGTGAAAGAAAAGAGCTACTGAAACAAATGAAAGAAAAGAGCTACTGAAACAAATGAAAGAAAAGAGCTACTGAAAGAAATAGATTCAATGAAACAACTGAATCACTGAATCAACTGAAACAACTGAAAGATGTGAAAGAAAAGAGCTAAAAACGCTCAGTAAAGTGAAAGATTCACCTAGCTCAGTTGAATGAATGATTCAATTGAATTAATTCATTCAGGAGCCGTACAACTCTATTATAATGATACACCAAGGGTGATTAAAGACATTGTAACCATATTTATTAAATATGGCAAAAACGATAATAATAGTTTCGTGGAGTTTCAGAGACAAATACAATCCAATATTGCCTTCAATATATTTTAAATCAGTCAATGATGTGACTTTTTGAAGAGGTGGACCATTAACTAAATATGTATATATATATATATATATATATATATATATATATATATATATATATATATGTATATATATATATATATATATATATATATATATATATGTATATATATATATATATATATATATATATGTATATATATATATATATATATATATATATATATATATATATATATATATGTATATATGTATATGTATATATATATATACATATAAATATATATATTTTAAAAGAAAATAATATATATATATATATATATATATATATATATATATATATATATATATATATATATATATATACATATAAATATATATATTTTAAAAGAAAATAAAATATATATATATATATATATATATATATATATATATATATCTATATATATATATATATATATATATATATATATACATATATATATATACATATATATATATATATATATATATATATATAAATATATACAAATATATATATATATATATATATATAGATATCTATATATATATATATATATATATATATATATATATATATATATATATATACATATATACATATATATATATATATATATATATATATATATATATATATATATATATATATATATATATATATATAAATATATATATATATATGCACATATATATATATATATATATATATATATATATATATATATATATATAAATATAAATATATTTATAATAAAACCATTCCCATGTACTGATATTTTTCAAAACATGGTTTCATCGCACCAGTTTTATTTGTAAAAAAATTTCTATGCATAAAGATTGGTTCTGTAGACATGCCACAATAACATATTCAATGACGTATTTATATTTGTCTGGCAGCATATTAAGAAACTGTGGTATCATTACAATTATGACTGAAATTATCAAAACCGCTCAGCTCTGAAGCAAAAGCGCTCTGAAACGAAATAGCTCTGAAACAAAAGAGCTCTGAAACAAATGGGCTCTGACACAAAAGCGCTCAGTACTGAGCAGGGCTGCCAGAAATGCCGATTTATTGGCATTTTGACGATTTTTTACTCCAAAAATTTCAATATGCCGATTTGCCGATTTTACCCATAAAAAATTCCGATTTTTAATAATAGTGTGGAACATCTTTTATTATATAATTCTTCTTTTAATAACAATTCAATTGCCTTGTTGTAGCTGTGCACGAAATTCCGATGTTCCTTAGAAAATCAAACTTTAAAAGAAGGAATTCTTTATTCTAAAGATTATTTGAAAATGAAAAACTCTAATTGCGAAATAAATAACGATTTAATAAAAATGTCAAAATCTAATATATATGATTGATTTATGAAAACCACATTATTTCCAATTTTTGTATTATATTTACGAATGTTGTTCAAAAATTTTAGGATAATATTCTAAATTTTTAATTGTATATTGTTACTCCTATTTTAGAACCTACGAGTAGAGTTAATTTTTAGGAAATTCTGAAATATAATAGCAAAATCTTGAAATACTATTGGAAAAGACGTATATATTTTAATTGGAACGAAGTTCCTTATGAGACGTTGCGGAGGGGTACCCTAACCGGGAAGAAACGTCTGTAACGTAAGATATTTTGTTTCTAACTCAATGTTTAAGACGTATGAGTAATACAATTCCATACAAACAAATATTAATCATACGCAGCCGGGCCGTGACAGAATTCAATTTCGTTTGGGAACAAAACTGATTCTGTATTTTCGTTGATCGGCGAAAAGAAAAATCCTAATAAAAAATGTATACCCGAATAATTATTTTCTTTATACCTCATAGAACTTAAAATTAATATTTTTATAATAAGGAACTGCGTTCCTATCCTGTGTCCCACGACACCACACATCTTTTTTAATTATTTTATACTGTTTTATAAAAAGCAAGTTGATCTTATGTATTTTTTTTAAGTAAAAGTCATTCTAAATGAATAAAATAATAAATCGTTTCTTTTAAATTGCCAATTGGGAGATTAAACGAAACCCCAAAATAGTTTCAAAACTTGTGAGGTGCAAATTTATTGATCTATACATGCTGTTTTATGTATAATATTTAATAAATTATATTGAATTGTTTTTGTTTATATGTAAAAATAAGTTTTTTAATTAATGCCGATTTTTTGCGGATTTTAAGAAATGAAAGTGCCGATAATGCCGATTTTTTTTGGGAAATTTGCTGATTTTTCATGAAAAATTTCTGGCAGCCCTGGTACTGAGTTAAAATCACATATTGTAGTGAGCGCTCATTTCGCTCAGCTCACTGAAACGTTGAATTGAACTAGCTCATAGCTCAGTGACACAACTCTATTGAACACACGTTTTACAATTTTAAGCAAACAATGGTGGTTGAAAATAAAACACAAATTTTTTTTTGTCTGTGTTCACACCAGGCAAGTCTTATTTTTAAGATTCTTATATATTCTTCTTTGAACTATCTTCGGCGTTCACACGATGAAAGTCTTATTGTTGGCGACATATATGTTGTGCATAGTTGTGTGTAGGAATGTGTGCGTTACGAATGAGAAATGCATAGTTGTGTGTAGGAATGTGTGCGTTACGAATGAGAAAACAAAACGTATCGACAGTACAGCATAGTGTGTACTCGTTTCAGTTCCCCTCGCCTCTCTTGCCTATAAACAAGCAATCTTAAAAATAAAAGGGCTATTAGACACGCATACTTGTCTGCAGACATGTGTGATGGCATACCTGGTGTCTTGCTATTACACTATCGAACACTGACGGCATACTTCAGTACAAAGCAATTTTTGAAGCGAAAGCATGGCAATGAATCGGAAAGTTTAACGGTTATGAATATTAATGAAATACTATTACAATCTATTTTTATTAAATTTTCTTTTAATTTATTGTATCCAATAATTTTTAATTGCTTATTGTGCTATAATCTGATTTTATTTGCAACAATTACGGCAGGCATTTATGTTGTTTAATGAATTCTTCCCAAAAAATTATGTTACCAATACCTTTTTACAACTTTCCGATTAGCACACATCAGCGTCAACAAGCGAACTGAATTTTTATATGAAGTATGACAGACACGCTATTAGACGGGTATGTTGGTATGCGACAGACATCAGAAAATCAAAAATTGTTGAAAACCAACATACATGTCGGACGTACTCGACATACATGCTATTAGACAGTGAGATTTGGAATGCCATCACACATGTCTGCAGACAAGTATGCGTGTCTAATAGCCCTTTAAGACTTGCCTGGTGTGAACACAGACTTTATGCTAGAGTTAATGTCGACGGCGTCAACTGTAAAAAAAAAGTTGAATCGTATGAGAGCAGTTAATCTCAACGCGTTGCAACGCCGTAAAAGTTCAATCTATTTCAACTTTTTCGGCGTTGAAACGCCGTCAACGACGTCGACATTAACTCTAGCATTAGGGAAAAAATATTAAATAATTCATACAAATAAGTGTTGTGTTTTAAAAAATATATTAAACTGTTTCTAAACAGTAAACAAAGATTCTAAAAGATCTAAATAGTGGCTGGGGGTCAATGATGTAAAGAAATCAACATAAAAACGTGCCCAGATTTCCAATGAATTGGAATTCAAACATAGGTATTACTTTTGTTTTAAATTTTTGAGAATATTAGTGCTTGAAAAAGCAATTAAGAAAGTTAAATGAAATACCCAAATCAAAGAAAATCGTTGCAATGACCACCACTTACTCAGGTTGGATATATGATATGTGGCTAACATGTAGAAGTTGCAGGCACAACAGGATCTCAATGGTAATTAGAAATAAGACAATCATGTATATGTGAACAAACAAAATATTTTATAAAATTTTGTCTTTTTAGTTCATCCAAATGGGCGGATAGGCTGCTAAATGAACTTATCGAAACAAAAAATTAATTCCAAATCAGGGGTACAATTTAAGTTAATCTTAACGCAGTGATTGAACTGCAAGGGTTGAATTTAGAAAGTTTATAAAAATGTAAGTATTTCACTGTGTTTATTACAATTTATATAAAAATGTTCATCAAAATTTGTATAACTCTTTCCGAGTGACGGTACCTACAAAGAATTTGCTGATGAAAACCAGTTCTGTGAAGTCATCTTCAGTGATGTGCCAATTGTGATGATTTCTCAACCTACATGCTTGAATGGAGAATAGCAAAGTGTTAAAAGGTGTATCAATCGTCCCAGAAAATCTATACGTAGTGGCTATGACTTCAATATTTAGTTTCATGGTTAATTAATTTGTATTACACTTACTAAGAGTAAATATACAAGTGCTTTCCTTATTGTGTCGTAAAGTACATATAATGTCATATGCATTTGAAGTGAATGCGTAATTCTGAAAGATCAGTGGTAAAGCAGCCAAGTTATGCCATCTACATTTACAAAGTTTTGAAACATGTACATTCGGATACTGGCATCTCATCAAAGGTCATGAATAGTACTTTTGAACGCATTGCTGTCGAAGCATCACGTTTACCTCACTACAAGCGTTCAACAGTTATCAGTCGTGAAATTCAATTTTTAGTCCGTCTACTGTTGCCTGGTGAATTGGCTAAGCATGCTGTCAGTGAATATACTAAAGGCGTAACCATATACCAGTCCCAAGTAAATGCCAATGAATGTTTATTTTAACAAAAACCCGGAGAGAAAACACAAACAGCCCTTTTCAGGGCTACAAAATTAATTTCAAAAAGAGGTAGCCGATTTTGTGTCTACAAATAATAAAAAATTTTATATTGTGAAATGTGTGAATAAAGTTTTGTTATAAAAAATAAAACTATTTCGAATCTTGTAATTTTTGTTGCTTATTCTTTTCCGATGGCGGCAGTATGGGTATAGCATTTGTAGGTCTTCTTTGGGGCAAAGAAACTGGTCGTGAAGAGGCCTGTGTGTAAGGTGGTACAAGGTAGTTGCACCTACAGTATTATAATTTTGGTATCCACCTGAATTTGCTGAGCCAACTTGGGGTTATGTTGCGAAATCTACTTGACCAGTTGGACTGTAATTTATAGCAGTGGCTACCGTTTGTTGTGGAGTATCAATAGGATTATTATAAAATAAGCTGCCCGCGGCAGTAGATTGCTGTTGAGTTAAATGTGCTTGAACAGCGTAATTGTGTGGTTAGGAGGACTTGCATTTGGGCCTGCGGATTTTCTTTGATACATCTGCATAAGATTTGCTTCAAGCATAGCTTGATCTGTTGGCATCAGCATGGATGGAAGAGCCTGATTTTGTTGCTGCTGCTATTGATTTGAGTGTTTCTTGGGTGGACTCCTCTCTTCAATTGGTTTTCTATTTTGTGGCTGCTGTTGTGGTGTCACCGCCATTACCATATTAGCAGTACCTAATGATTCTAGAAACAATACAAATGTGTAAAATAATAATTTTATACATTATTATTGGTTATTGGGCACACAAATATAATAAATATGTATGCTTTACCATTTTCTTACTGAGTTTCTGTGTTGTTTACAAAATACATGCAGTTTCTGCAGGGTTGCAAATCGAGTTCACCTAGTAGTGAATTCGCCTTGGTAGGGTATGATACAAAATCTTACCTGCTTCTTGTGCGAGTGAGCGAAAAGGAATTATGAGCTGAAAAGAGACATTAAAGAAATATGAGCGTAAAAGAAAAAAGAACTAAGGAGCTGAAAAGAGCTCATTGATATGGGCAGCTCACTTAGTTCAGTTGTGTGAGTAGTTCAATTGAACTAGTTCGTTCATAACCTACCCAACTCTAACTGAAACAAGGCGAATTCACACATATGAATTCGCCTTGAACTGAAAGAAGTGAAAGAAAAGAGCTACTGAAACAAATGAAAGAAAAGAGCTACTGAAACAAATGAAAGAAAAGAGCTACTGAAAGAAATAGATTCAATGAAACAACTGAAAGAAGTGAAAGAAAAGGGCTAAAAACGCTCAGTAAAGTGAAAGATTCACCTAGCTCAGTTGAATGAATAATTCAATTGAATTAATTCATTCAGGAGCCGTACAACTCTAAAGACAAAAGTAAATGGTGCCAAATCTGATAGCATAAGAAATGATTATGGTGTCCCACAGGGTTCTATCTTAGGTGCACTGCTTCTCATAATATACATAAATGATATGCCTAATGTTGTAAGAAAATGTAAAATAGTTCTATATACGGATGATACTCTAATATATGCGGAAGGCGAAACTGAAGATGAATGTAGAGACGATCTAAATCATGATATAAACAATTGGTTACAGATGAACAAACTAAAACTTAATGAAAATAAGACAAAACTTATGAAATTAATATGAACAGTGATATAAATTTTAAAATTAATAATGAAACAATAGAAAAGGTGAAGAAAATAAAATACCTTGGTTTTATAATAGATAATGAACTAAAATTTAAAGATCATATAGAACACGTTTGCGAAAAAATTAGTAAAAAGATTGGATTTTTCAAGAGAATAAGAATTAAGCCACATTTTGAATACGTGTCAACGATTTTATATACATGCTGTTTAGAGTCACAAATAGAAAGGATGCAGAAATTGCAAAACAAAGCGATGCGATGTATTTTAAAATGTAGTCGGTATACACCTATTCATTTTATGCTGGACTCACTTAGATGGTTAAATATAAAACGATTGCAGACAAATATTTTATAATTTGTACAAAAAATAAAAACAGGAAACGCGCCGGAATACCTATGCGAAAATATTAAATATGTGGGAGAAGTACAACCATATTGTCTACGAAAGTTCGAAAACTTCAGGCTGCAGAGAACAACATCAACAGCGATGCAAAGATCACTATTTTACAAAGGACTAAAATTATATAATAGAATGCCAGAATACATAAAAATAGAACGAAATTATTATACATTGTAACGTGCCGTTACAAATACCCTCACCCAATACCACTAGTAAAGTATACTGTTTAGTGTATTTGTAGAATGTAATAGCAATGAAAGCCATTACTTTATAATACTGCACGCACAAGAACAAATACACTTGCCTAATAGCACAAAACAAGTAACACAAGAAAACACATGCACGCACATACATACATAACAACAACCAAGCAAATAACATTGCTAACCAGCACAAAACAAGTAACACAAGAAAACACATGCACGTTCATACATACATAACAACAAACAAGCAAATGTAGGTAAACAAAACATAACATTCCTAATAATTCTCAGTGGCTTCATATGATAACAAGGATAAGTAGACAAGGTTTGCACACAATCGAGGAGCAATTAACGATATCGTACGAACGATAATTACAAGAAGAATATTCTTGAATTGTCGTCCGAGAGCTTTACCGATTCTTGTTCAAGTACTAATATGTAACCAAATTAATTCGTAGTTTTGCCGATTACAAGCCTCCGAATACTGTTGTAGTCGTACTAATCCGTAGCCGAGCTCAAGCCTCCGAATACTCTTGAGTTCGTAGTTTTGCCGATTACAAGCCTCCGAATACTCTTGTAGTCGTACTAATCCGTAGCCGAGCTCAAGCCTCCGAATACTCTTGAGTTCGTAGTTTTGCTGATTACAAGCCTCCGAATACTCTTGTAGTCATACTAATCCGTAGCCGAGCTCAAGCCTCCGAATACTCTTGAGTTCGTAATTCGTAGTTTTGCCGATTACAAGCCTCCGAATATTCTTGTAATCGTACTAATCCGTAGCCGAGCTCAAGCCTCCGAATACTCTTGAGTTCGTAGTTTTGCTGATTACAAGCCTCCGAATACTCTTGTAATCGCACTAATCCGTAGACGAGCTCAAGCCCCCAAATAATCTTGAGTTGTTGCCTTCACTAATTAATAACCCGAACGATTACCGACACCGTCCGAGCCGAAGACGAATACTATCCGAATAAGCACCAGAGCCCAACAGACCGTAGCCGATCCGTACCGAATATTACTGAGTTCGTGCCTTCACCAATTACTAAGCCGAATGATTACCGATACCGTCCGAGCCGAGGACGAATATTATCCGAATAAGCACCAGAGCCCGGAAAACCGTAGCCGATCCGTACCGAATACTACTGAGTTCGTGCCTTCACCAATTACTAAGCCGAACGATTACCGATACCGTCCGAGCCGTGGACGAATATTATCCGAATAAGCACCAGAGCAGTGTCGCGAAGACACCACCGCAGCACCGATAATTTCAATCTAACCCAATAGCTTTAAGATAATCTAAGTAGTTAAGTTTCGTTTCAATAAACATTTTGTTCCCGAATATATACATCACCTAAAATATTCGTGTTTTTATTTTCAAAGGAAGTAGACCTTTGATACGAACCTGGAGCGACTGAGTCATACCTCAGCTGGAAAAATAAACTATGTTACAACATTTAAGAGAGAATGTGTACAATTTGTAAAAAACAACTTCATATAATGGAAATTGTAAAATTGAAAATGGACATTGAAAAGTATTTTGAATACTAATAAACATAGGGCCCGATTATGGTCTACAACACAAAAATGTTGTGTTGTTTTAGTTACAACACAACACTAACCCTTTTTGCGATTATGGGTTACAACAGCTAGCTGTTGTGTATGTCACAGGGTTGTAATGTAATTGTAGTAGATATTTCCATAAAAATGCATACCTGTGCACCAACAAATGTCAAGGTAAAAAATAGAATAAACGTATTTTTCGTCTGAAATACATAAACAAAACAAAAAGAATTATGGATATTAACGATGATTTATATGATGAAATTGAAAATAACAATAATACATACATGGCACGTATTCGGAAAAACATTCGCAACAAATCCATTAGAGTTACCTAATACTGAGTACGTATGATTTTCCTAAATGTTGTGTATTAATAAAAAGCACGTATTTTAATATTTAATAATTTACAAAAAGTTAACCTTTATTAAGGAACGACTAATTCAACTGTGACTTGCACAAGAATGAATCATAAAAAGGAAAAGAATACATAAGTAATAATGGAATGTCAGATTTAACTAGGGTTGCCATAACCATTATAATTAATACATTACAGTCTCCCACGCTTAATGGAATACATGGTCGCTTAGATAAGCAGGTAATCTCCTAATCCTGTTAGACCTTCTTAAGCTGGATTCTTGGTTCTCTACTGCTTGAGGTGTCAACTGTGGTTCAAAAACTGTTTCATCTCTATGGTTGGCAACACTTTGCTCTATGAGTACCTCTTCTAGTCTTGGATTTTCACGAACAGGTTCCTCTTGAAACGTTACGGTCTTCTTTGGTAGTTCTACTCCCGATTTGTGTAGTTGGTTTATGTGGCGCTTTAATTCGTATCCATTGTCAAGCTTTATTTGGTAATGAAGTTGGCCAAATTTTGCTTTTACTACCCCAAATTTCCAAGTAGGCTTATTACGCTCGTACCATCGCACTTGTACTCTGTCACCCACACTTATTTGACGAATTATAGGTTTAATTGAAGCTGAAGTTCGTTCTTGATACGGGCGGATAGCATCTAGTTTAATACGGATATCACGGCCAAGGTATAATTGTGATGGACTCCGACCACATGCTAGTGGTGTAGCACGATAACGTACAATTATTTGCTGCACCTTGATGTTCAGTGGTGATTTATCTTCTTCCATCGCCTTTAATTTAGCTTTCAAAATTTGCACATACCTTTCCGCTAAGCCATTTGTAGCTGGATGTCCGGGGGCTATAAATTTTTGAATAATTCCATTTTCTAAACAATAATTTTTGAACATTGTGCTCTGAAAAATTGTGGCGTTGTCTGAGACGATGACTTGTGGTAGACCATGATTAACAAATATATCTTGAAGTAATTCTATGGTTTTTTCACTTGTTGGGGCACTTCTAATAATGCGTATTTCAGGCCATTTCGATCTAGCATCTACCAGTACCAGGAAATAATGGTCTTGAAATGGTCCAGCATAGTCAATGTGCACTCTCTGAAAATTTTGATCCGGTTCTTCCCAGTGATGTGTTGAAATCTTTGGAGGGTCTTTTCTTACTTTTGCACAGCTTGAACACGATTTTACTAACTGCTCTATGTCCGAATCGATGCCTCTCCAAAAGCAATACTTTCTTGCCAGCTGCTTCATTTTGACAATGCCGATGTGTGTGTGATGGAGTTCTTTTAAAATTTCGGAACGAAGACTCATTGGAATAACAACACGACTTCCTCTAAAAATTACACCATCTTGAATAGTGTATTCGGAATCAGTTTTTCTACCTTCAATCAAGTCTCGTTTAAATACTGAAAGTTCAGGATCACGCTCCGTTTCTTTTGATATGGTTGTAGCCGTAATTGAAAATGTTGAGATTTCGTTTATTGTCTGATCTTGAATATTTTGAATTTCCTCATCTAAAAAATGTTTAAAATTTGAATTATCGTTAATTGGTGCTCTCGATAGACAGTCTACATTGACGTTATTTTCGGCATTACGATGTTGTATCTGGTAATTAAAACCTTGCAAAAATGATGCATATCTGAGAAGTCTAGCTGAAGTCATAGCAGGTGTTTTTGTATTTTGGTGGAAAATTCTAGATAATGGACGATTATCTGTCAACAAGGTAAATTCTCTTCCATACAAATACATAAAGAATTTGTCAACAGCGAAAATTATTGCTAAAGCTTCTCTGTCTAATTGACTGTAATTTTGTTCTGCTTTTGTCAACGCTCTTGAAACAAATGCAACAGGACGTTCATTTCCATCAACAATGTGGGACAGTACAGCTGCTACTCCTGTTGGGCTTGCATCGCAGGCCAACGTAACCGGTAAGTTTGGATCGTACGGAACCAAAACTCTATCTTCCTGTATTTCTGATTTTAGTTTTTGAAAAGCTTGTTCACATCTCGGTGTCCATATAAATTTTTTATTTTTTTCTAGAAGCTGACGTAAAGGAAAAGTTTTTGTTGAAAGGTCTGGAAGAAATTTCGCGTAATACGTTATCATCCCGAGAAATCTTCTTGTGTCTTCCATGTTTTGTGGACGCGGTAGGTCTGCTATGGCACGTATTTTATCTGGACATTTTAATATTTTGTTGTGGCTGATGACATAACCTAGATATTTGATCTGTTGTTTGAAATATTAGCACTTGTTCTTATTTACATGTAAATTATATTTGCTTAATCTTTGAAAACATTTTATTAGACGGTGCTCACAT
This sequence comes from Linnaemya tessellans, assembly GCA_951800035.1. Classification (NCBI taxonomy): domain Eukaryota; kingdom Metazoa; phylum Arthropoda; class Insecta; order Diptera; family Tachinidae; genus Linnaemya; species Linnaemya tessellans. Next base: position 69,377,145 of record OX637533.1, on the reverse strand, counting down.
TCCGCTAGAGTTGATCCATATATGACAATATCATCGAAATAGGAAATTGTTCCTTCAAGGCCTTGTAGAATTTGGTCCACAATACGATTGAATTCATTTGGTGCGGTCTTGATACCAAAAGATAACCTATTAAATTGGTACGTACCTCGGTGTGTGGAAATGGTTTGTATTTCTTTGCTCTGCTCATCAACCATTACATGTAAATACGCCTTGTATAAATCGAGCTTACAAAAATATTTTGCACTTTTTAATTTGTTAAAAATTTCGTCGATTCTTCGAATTGGATAGTGCGCTGCCTCTAGTTGAGGGTTTACAGCTACCTTATAGTCGACGCAAAGTCGAACATTGCCATCGGCTTTGGGTATTACAACCAATGGTGAACCCCAATTGCTTGTATTTACTTTTGTTATTATACCGTCTTTTTCTAAATTATCTAACTCACGTTCAACTTTTTCCCGTAGAGCGAAAGGTACTTGTCTTTCTTTCAAAAATACTGGTGCTGCTCCGTCTTTTAACTTTAAACTGCAAACTAAATTCGGAATACATCCCACTTTTTCTTGAAAAATATCAGAAAACTGTTGCTTTATTTTAGAAATAGAATTAATATTATCAACAGCATGTTGATCGATTTCTGATAAATTAATTTTCAAGTGGCGAATCCATACACGTCCTAAAAGTGCTGAACGATCTGCTGATACAACGTACAAATCTTCTTTAGAGGTTTCGCTTTTATATTTCACATTTACACTCACTACACCCAATGGCATAAAAACGTCACCCGTGTATGATCGAAATGCTATGTTCGCTCTTCGTATAGGAGTATTTAGATTTAATTTTTCAAAATCATTTTGTGGTATTAACGTATACCCGGCACCTGAGTCAACTTCAAACTTTTGCTCTTTTCCTTCAATGTAAACGTTTGTATAAAATTTTTGCAAATCTGTTATTGGAACAGCTGTTTTGTTATAGATGTCGATAATTTGATTTACACCAAAATTATTATTGGCTGTAATCGAAAATGATTCGATAGCATTTGAGTTGTTGTTGACTTCACTTGTTCTTTCTCTTGATTTACTTCGCCGCATTCTATCTTTGATACAAACCTTTTGTACATGCCCAGTTTTGCCACACGAAAAACATTTTAATTTATTTTTGTTAGTTTTGCACTCGGTTGATAGGTGATTATTGCGGCCACATCTAAGACACAACCCTTCTATGCCCAATTCGCTGTAGTTTACTCGTGTTGATGAATTTGATGTTCTGCTTCTTGACATGTTGCGATTACGATTGTTAGCAACACGACGATTGCCAACATGTTGATGACGTACTTGAAAAACATTACCTGTTGAACATGTTGCGCTGTTTTCAATCATTTTGTTATTAATTTTGGCTGCTTCCAAAGTTGTTGCCTTATTGACGATTTGCGAAAAAGAAAATTCTGGGTCTTGAAGTAGTTGCTCCCTGATGTACCCGTCACTAAGTCCTCTGATGAATTGTGATCTAAGAACAATATTTGAAACTGATTTACCACACTCACACTTAAAATCGCATTCTGTTGCACGGTTTTGTAATGCTGCTACAAAATCTGATATAGATTGTCCACTGTTCTGCACTTCGGAAAGAAATTTGTGTTGCTCCACTAAAATGTTCTTCTTTGGACAGAAATGCGTTTCCAATAACTCTGTTATTTCGTTGTATTCAAGTTCATTAACATTTTTCGGCGCTGCTGCTGTTGTTAAAATGGCGTACGTCGTCGGTCCAATATATTCTAGAAGTAATTTTGCGCATAATTCTTTGTTGTCAAAGACCTTTTTGATTTGTAGATGAATTTCAAGGCGCTCTTTGTACATTCGAAATGATTCTTTTTTAGGGTCGAATGAGTCGAAGTTTGTAATTATGTTGATGCTGGTGCTGCTCGCTTGTTGATTTTGCTGCTGCTGTTGTTGCATTGCTGTAGTCATGACGTTTATTGCTTGTAGCAATTGCTGCACTTGAGCCTCCATGTTGATTTGAGGTTAAACACGATCACGACCACCTGTTTTTAATGTAATGCACGTATTTTGTAAATTTGAAGGCGCTATTGTTATTATGCATTTATTTTAATTAGTTAACGATTTTAGATCCTCGTCGCCATTCAATTGTTGTGTATTAATAAAAAGCACGTATTTTAATATTTAATAATTTACAAAAAGTTAACCTTTATTAAGGAACGACTAATTCAACTGTGACTTGCACAAGAATGAATCATAAAAAGGAAAAGAATACATAAGTAATAATGGAATGTCAGATTTAACTAGGGTTGCCATAACCATTATAATTAATACATTACACTAAAATAACAAATTTTTAAAATGTATTGATTACACATAAATTTTATAGTTATATAAAATTGTTCCGGATAAACAAGGATGGTTTTTTGTTTTTGTTACAAAAGCTTGACTCTTTTTTAACACCTTCAATCCGCTGCTCTGCCATTCCACCGGTTTTAAAATTGTGTTGTGCATCAAGGTTTCTTGCTGATGGTAGTTATCAAAGAAGCAGCGGCAATGATTTTAATATTGGAGTTTCACAACCAAGTGTTTGCTGCATATTAAATGAAATAATTAAATTCTTTGAGCGAAAAATTTGCAAGAAGTGTATAAATGCTCGGATTTTTTTTTTTATTTATTTAGTCTATGGATTAATCCTTACAGACTGATACAATTAAAATATAACAATGTTTCAGAAATGATAATTACATACATATATAAAGGGAATCTATAAAGGTTTGTTTTAATAGTAACAAGACAAATTACAGCAAAAACAAAAAATATGGCTTTAACAAATGTCGATTTAACAAATTAAACATTTATTTATAATCAATTTTGTAATGAGTTAAGATGTAAAATTATATCATTTTTTACGACATCAATACTTTTGTTGAAATCGATACAAGGGTAAAGACTATTAAAATCACTGCAAATTCTCCGAAAGGGATCGAAGTTACTATAGTTTGTAGTGTAAAACTTAATTCTCAAGAAGCTATAATACCTTGTTGGACGATTGGGTATATTCAAGTTTATTTTGCTCAGGAGAAATTGAGATGTGATGCAGCCGTTTATTAATTTCAGCAGAAAGGTAACATTTAGCATTTGTCGACGGCTCCTTAAGGTTGGAAGCTTAATAAGTCCTAGGCGTCTCTCGTAAGATGGTAATCTTATATTAGAGTTCCAAGGAAGACCACGAAGACAAAATAATAAGAATTGCACTTGTACTGACTCTATTTTATTTGAATGTGAAAGATATTGTGGGTCCCATACAACAGATCCGTATTCAAGTATTGGGCGAACTAAAGTAGTAAATAACATCTTGGTTGTATAAGGGTCAGAGAACTCCTTAGCCCAGCGTTTAATAAAACCCAGAACACCAGTAGCTTTGTTAATCGTCGAGGTTATATGGCACCTGAAGTCCAATTTTTTATCTAAAATAACTCGCAAGTCATTAAATGAATCCACTAGGTCAAGAACAGCATTATTCATTTTATAGAGTCCATTGATTGGTGTTGATCTTGAGAAAATCATATATTTGCACTTTTTCACATTTAGGTCCATTAAATTATTAGCGCACCAAGCGGTTAAGTGTACAATGTCAGCTTGGAGACGCAACTGTTGATCAATAGAATCAAGCGATAAGAATAACTTTACGTCATCTGCATACATTAGTATATTTGAGTTTTCAACAACGGATGGAAGATCATTAATAAATAAAGTAAATAAAAGTGGGCCGAGATGACTACCCTGAGGCACAACTGATATAACATATCGCATAAGAGTTGCTCAAACAACTTTGGTATAGCGTTCAGTTTAGCTATACCTCTATAATTGGATATATCAGCTTTAGATCCAGATTTGAATAGCGGAATGATGAACGATTTCTTCCAAATTGGAGGAAAGTAACTCAATTTGAGTGATTTGTTGAATAAATAGGTCAATGGAGTGCTTAGTAAATGAGGACAGTATTTTAAAATACTACTAGGAATACCATCAGGACCGGGATCATACGAAAGTTTTAGATTTTTCATATAAGTCAAAACAGTTTGCTGCTCAATACGGGGTACATTAAAATTCACTGATTCAGGGATATGGTAAGAATACTGCTCTATATTGCTACACGTAGACGAAGAATAGGTTGATGCAAAAAATTCAGCAAACATATTACTTATAACTTTATCATCTGACGAGTCATCATCTTTAAACTTCATAACAGAAGGGAAATCTGACACACGCCTCTTCGAGTTGACAAACTTATAAAAAGATTTGGGATAATTTTTTAGGTTATTTTTTATCCTGTTTAAATAAGCACTATAAGCCAGTTGATTAGCAATGGTATATGCAGATCTTGCTGAGGAGTACATGGAATAATTTAGTTGAGATGCATTTTGCTTGTACTTTTTAAATAGTTTACTCTTGCGGTTTTTAAGTCTTGAAAGTTGTTTAGTGTTCCAAGGTGGACCGTGGCAGGGGGCAGGTAGTACTCTAAGTATTGAAGATAGGAAGCATTTGTGTAGTATCTGGTAAAATGTTTCGATACTTTTGTCTAAATCATTGCCATAAGATAATTCATTTAACCAGTCGATTTGAGAGAGTTCACGTTGAAGTTTAATGTAATTTGTTGACTTAAAACGACAAATTTTATTTTGCTGAGATGTATTTGACCGTCGATGAGGTTGGTAGATATAAGTTAATTCAATCGTAGGATGATAACTATCCTCAGGATTTGAAAGAGGGGGATGCTGCGATATCGAAAAGTCTGACGGTTCATTAACAAATACAAGGTCTAACAATTTATCAGAAGTATTTGTGATGCAGTTGATTTGAAAAAGGCAGCACTCCAGTAAACTGTTAATGAAATACTGCGATAATTCCGAAGATTGAAGAGGTGACAAATAATTACAATCAGGCACAGATTTCCAGGACACATTTGGCATATTAAAATCTCCCAGCACAAGTATAATATCATTTGAATTTACTTTATCTGCAATAACATTTATAGCTTTTAGGTAATCCTCATAGATAAAATATTGCGAGTTAGGAGGAATATACAAGCAAATAATATACATAAGCTGTTTATGTATTTTCACTAATACGCATATAAACTCAATGTGCAAAAAATCATGCAGTATAATTTCTTCCGACGAAAACATAGTTGAGACAGCAATTAACACACCACCACCCGATTTTTTTACAATATTATTGTCTGTTTGACAACTTTCTCTATCTTTTCTGAAAATTTGGTATCTGGAACACATAATTTCGGTATTATTAATTTTACTATTAAGCCAGGTTTCAGTGAATGCTATAATATCGTTGTCATATCCAAAGCTGTTTCTGTAAATCGATGACAATTTTGAATTAATACCACTGACATTTTGGTATAAAATAGATATTAGTTTTTTGGGTTGGGATGCACTAAATTAGGCAAGCGAGCATTATTATCATCTTTATAAATGAATTCACGTACTAAAGCATTCTTAGGCCAAAACTCTTGACTAACAATTTGCTGAAACAGTACCTCCGGTACAATTATTTTGAATGATGCTCTATTTCTAGAGTTTATTTTAAAAACGAGAATATCCTGTGGTGAGCAATTTTCAAATTTCCTTTGAATATACCATTTCATATCTTCAGCTTTTGTATCTGATGCGAAACGTGTAGCAAATATGTTTTTTTTCGGAGGAATCATACGCAACTCCCTTGGGGCTGTTGACGTATCAGTTATATTTTGATTAAGAACTGTAGACGAGCTCGCTGTTGAGGTTAAAGGGACTGGAGTTGAGACATCAAAATTACTTAATTGAGCGGGGCTTAGAGATTTTGAAGCATTAATTAGAGGCACGGCCGTTGATGAGTAGCTCAGAGCATTATTTATATCGTTGACATGAATAATGTTACCAACATTATCTGAGGCATTAGGCATAGTTGTTCTAGGAGGCGAATTTTTTGTTAAACTGGATCCGTCATTAATCGTATTGTTATCTTTATTCAACAACCTGGGGCTTTTGCGGCGAATTGTGGATGGTGATTGTAAACTATCTAAAGTTTTAAAGTCACTAAAAAGTTTTCCATATTCATTAATTTGTTCAGTTAAATGGCCAAGGTTGTTCTGGATTTGCAGGAAATTGTTTTTAGTGCTCTGGAAGAATTTAAAAAATTCAACACTGACTTTCTGGCAACTATTACAACGCCAATAAACGTTTTTGTTTTTAGCTATTGACTCGCCTACTAAGCCAGAAATACCAACGCACTTAAAATGGTATGAACCGTGACATAACCAACAGATTATCATTCTATCATCCGATCCTTCTAAAGTACATCCCTTTTTTAAGCATGCCATCTTGGGAATTAACGATGAAACAATCAAATATATGTATATAATTTTTAGTTTTTATAAATAATCCGATGCAATTACTTTTGCTCACTGGGTAGTGATAAATGGTAATGCAGTTTCCAATTAACAACGAGAGGTATTGCAGTGAATAAGCAGTGATAATTCAACTGTCGTGCAGTATTATGATAGAATGAAACAGCTGTAGATATTTGCTTTTATATTATCTATCTATTTAGTTCGTCTTGCTTTGAGTAATTTTATGCAACAAGCACAAACAACCAAACTTGAAATAATAAAAGAAATTATATTTCAATTAACTTATAAAATCACTTTTTTGTGGAGGAAAACAACAGCGCAACTTGATACTTATAAGCCGCTTCGCACGATCTAACGATTTATGCAGGTATTTACACTTTGAGTACAGACTTTACAGGTGATTTATTGGAGCTGACAAAAAAACACGACTTGATCCCACGACTTGTGTTGTAATATTCGGATGACCGAAAAAGAAAAAAAATAAGTTATGAAGTTTTTTTATTCAACACATTATTGTCACAATACTAATATATAAATGAAATTTATTTGTTGGTGGTTAAGCAATGTCTATATGCATTTCATTGGTGCTTTACCAAATCGTCAGTAGACTTTAACCACAGTTTTGAAAAGTTAAAAACCTCTTATCTTATGCATATACTTCCGAAAACCATCTGAGAATTCACAACTTGTAAATTACAAACTATTTTCAAAAATAACAACAGAACAAGAACATAGGTTTGCAACTCATACAAAACTAAACCAACAAATAAAGTATGTTCGATACGAATCTATTTTATTTTTCTACACCTTTATACAATCAGAAATCCATTGGATAACAAGAAAAGTATTTATAAGGCAAAATGAAAAATAAAATCTAAATCAAACTGTTATGAAGTTTTTTTATTCAACACATTATTGTCACAATACTAATATATAAATGAAATTTATTTGTTGGTGGTTAAGCAATGTCTATATGCATTTCATTGGTGCTTTACCAAATCGTCAGTAGACTTTAACCACAGTTTTGAAAAGTTAAAAACCTCTTATCTTATGCATATACTTCCGAAAACCATCTGAGAATTCACAACTTGTAAATTACAAACTATTTTCAAAAATAACAACAGAACAAGAACATAGGTTTGCAACTCATACAAAACTAAACCAACAAATAAAGTATGTTCGATACGAATCTATTTTATTTTTCTACACCTTTATACAATCAGAAATCCATTGGATAACAAGAAAAGTATTTATAAGGCAAAATGAAAAATAAAATCTAAATCAAACTGTTATGAAGTTTTTTTATTCAACACATTATTGTCACAATACTAATATATAAATGAAATTTATTTGTTGGTGGTTAAGCAATGTCTATATGCATTTCATTGCTGCTTTACCAAATCGTCAGTAGACTTTAACCACAGTTTTGAAAAGTTAAAAACCTCTTATCTTATGCATATACTTCCGAAAACCATCTGAGAATTCACAACTTGTAAATTACAAACTATTTTCAAAAATAACAACAGAACAAGAACATAGGTTTGCAACTCATACAAAACTAAACCAACAAATAAAGTATGTTCTGTTGTTATTTTTGAAAATAGTTTGTAATTTACAAGTTGTGAATTCTCAGATGGTTTTCGGAAGTATATGCATAAGATAAGAGGTTTTTAACTTTTCAAAACTGTGGTTAAAGTCTACTGACGATTTGGTAAAGCACCAATGAAATGCATATAGACATTGCTTAACCACCAACAAATAAATTTCATTTATATATTAGTATTGTGACAATAATGTGTTGAATAAAAAAACTTCATAACAGTTTGATTTAGATTTTATTTTTCATTTTGCCTTATAAATACTTTTCTTGTTATCCAATGGATTTCTGATTGTATAAAGGTGTAGAAAAATAAAATAGATTCGTATCGAACATACTTTATTTGTTGGTTTAGTTTTGTATGAGTTGCAAACCTATGTTCTTGTTCTGTTGTTATTTTTGAAAATAGTTTGTAATTTACAAGTTGTGAATTCTCAGATGGTTTTCGGAAGTATATGCATAAGATAAGAGGTTTTTAACTTTTCAAAACTGTGGTTAAAGTCTACTGACGATTTGGTAAAGCACCAATGAAATGCATATAGACATTGCTTAACCACCAACAAATAAATTTCATTTATATATTAGAAAAAAAATAAGAATAAAACGTAGTTTTTTTCAAAAACCCCATTTCCAGGAGTAGTCGGATATATAGATGGTAAGCACGTACGAATTGTAGCGGCTTCAAAGGAATTACAACATTTGTATTTAAACAGGAAAGGATACTACAGCCTGAATGTCATGATTGTAATATTCATTTGTATTTATTAAAAACTAAATATTTCTTTTAATAGTTGTGCGATTTCGAAATGAATATACGGTATGTAGATGCTCGGTACCCCGGCTCAAATCATGACTCCTTTGTGTGGAATATGAGTGACCTAAAACAATATTTACAGAAAAATTTGGAAGATAATACTTGGATCTTAGGTAGGCGATTTTTTATTTTACTTAATTCTTCAATAAATTTACAAATTTCTAGGTGATGCTGGCTATCCATTGCAACCGTTCTTAATAACGCCCTATCGAAGTTATTAAGGGTCACGCGAAAGACGTTTTAATACCATTCATTCGAACGCAAGAAACGTTATTGAAAGAACAATTGGAGTTCTTAAAAGTCGGTTTCGATGTTTGCTCTCTGCAAGAGGTCTCCACTATACTCCCGAAAAAGCAGCGCAAATCACGAATGTGTGTTGCGCACTTCACAATGAGGAAATGTCTTTCTCATTAGACACAGAGGTAGAAGGTGGAGAGGCTTCAGAAACAAACACTGAAGATTCTGCACAACAAATTAGAAATAATATAATTCTTAATATATTAAGTGACTAAATTTTTCAACATATTTATTGCTTTAATTCATCGCAAATATAACATAAAAAATTAAAATACATACATAAAAAAAATTAAAAACCTATTCATAGAAAACAATATCAAAAATTCATATAAAGTATAAAACGTCTTAATACTAAACAAAAAGTATATAATACAAATATAGTACATAATCATCACATTTCTTGTAGTTTTTTATTTATTAACTCTAGTTTAGCATTTATCATTTATATTTCATAAGCAGACTTCTTTTTTTTATTTCAAAATTTTTTTTATTTATTTGATAATTTATATATGAATTATTTTCCGGGCGTTTTAAAGTTTTTAAAATCTCTTAATTTTTCGATTGGCTTTTTAATATTGCTAATCGTTCGTCCTCCCGACTATTGCTTAATGCTTTTCTATTTTTTGCCAATGGCGGCTCGGTGCATTTAACGGAAGTTGAAGGCTCCTCAGGTCCAAATGTTGATTCCGCCCCATCGGAATCATGCTGAGTTGCCAAGCCCATTGCAGAACCACTTGGGTTTATTTGTGTTTGCATTGACACAAGCTCCACAGTGCTCTGTTCCAATGGGCTCAAGCTCACTTCAGTAGATGGGCCACCGCCAGTACTTTGAAAATTTCTCTTGTTTGAAGCCAATTTTCTTTTCAAATTGGCTTTATAGTGGGTCCATACCTGTGATTAAATAGAAATAATTTTACGTAAGGTAAAATAAATTATTCAGTAGATCTGCTACTATCTCGTTGCCATTCTTTGGTAGTTTTAATAGGAGGTCCTAAGCTATTTAATTGGTCAGAAAATTTATCCCATTTCTCTTTGATACATTTTGCTACATCCAAATGGCAGTTTCCCTCGGCCAATCTCTGGATTCATTTACATAAGATCAACCAGTTTTTCCATTTGTTTTTTATTTGTAATTTTGCTAAGAACAATTAATAATTAATTATTTTTTTGCTTTTTTAGATTTTATATGTTTACTTACAAATTTTTCTTCATTTTGTTTTTTGAACTTGTAACGCTCGCGAAACAACAGCTAATGAGCTGTTGTACGTTTTTGACAGTACTGACAACACATAAATACACATATTGTAAACGATAATCGGTGTTGTTAAAGGCAAACAACTTAACATACAACATTACAGACAACAGTTGTAAACCATAATCGCTTTTTCAAAAATACAACATTGAACTAACCATAATCGGGCCCTTAATTAAATAAAAAATAAATAAATAAATTCAGCTCTTTTCTTCTTTTTCCATACATATTTAGCTTTTTCAACATTACTGTTCTATCAATCGTTTCAAATGCTCTTTTGAAGTCGAGAAAAATTTAAGTCATTTTCTTACTATTTCCTAGTTCTTTAAATTTATTAATGACATAGTTAACTGTTGTCTAACAAGAATGTTTTTTATGGAAACCTGATTGATATTTGGATAGTATATTATGTTCCTCTATATATATCTCCAATTGAACTTTCACAACTGTTTCCAGTATCTTTTCACAAGTTTTCAGTGTTAATTGTGAGCTGTACGTTTCTTAGCACTCTTATAACATATGTATAAGGATATCCGCTACTTTTTTTGATGTGGTAATGAACCACTGTAACAAAAACAAAACACTATATTTGTCAACTATTATTTCAACTATAAAATAAGGTCAAGTTGATCTGATATACCCAGCCCCCTGGGTATAATGGGCAATAAGAGTGCAAAGAAGACAATTTTTGCCAATTCTGTTCTACATCCAAAGTGATCACACAACCTATGTACATATTTGTATATGCAGACTCCGGCAATCATCCATACGAAGACAATTCCATAAATAAATTAAAAAAAGAGGAAGCATAGGGTATTTTACGCGAATTTATTTGACAGGTTGATTGTATGTTCTGCAACATTGCAATTCTAGCATCTTTTCACATCCTCAAAACTCCCGATCATTGCATGACGACATAAAATACTTAAAATGTATGAAGAGGTCCATACGAGGACAACATAAATAATGTTTATAATTTCTCCGGTACTTAACTCTATAAAGTAACATTTAGCTTTACTTAATTTATTTGTTGTAATATTAATTATAATAACTTTAAAAAATTGAAATAAAAAAATGTTTAATGGAACTTCAGTCGTGATATTATGATATTAGAATTTTAATCAGAACTGCGATATTTCATTTTTATTGCTTTACAATTATTCTGGTGGTATTTAAATGCAACTTGCATCTAGCCTGCATAGAAGTAATGTCAAGTAAACATAAAAAGAGTAAAATAAACAAAGATCGGAAAATCCGGAACAAATCTAGATCACGTAACATTCGCAGAATTTAATGAAAATTTGGTCACAGGTAGTACTAATTAATCTAAGAATTATGATAAAAAAAATTGGAGCGGACTCCCTTAGTTTGGGAGTTATAGCCCTCTAAAGGTCAAACATAAATATGGCTATAACATCCTTCATATTAACACCACATGATTGATATAATGTGATGTGATGATGTAAAGGTCTTGAAAATACCTTTCAAACGATATATAACAACCTGGGATTATATTGGTTTGAAAGCGCTAGGGGTTAAAAATTGATTTTTTTATACTGACTTTTTTTTACAAAAGTACCGTTAAATCGAAACGGGGTCTATATAACGGTACTTTATAATAATGTAAAATAAATAGAAGACATTCACACCTTTCATTTGACACCTATATCAAAAATATCTGATAAGAAATAAAGGCGCTACAAAGGAATTAAAACGTAAAAAATAAGAGCAGGTATGATTTTACTGTATGTAGAACAGTGGCTTTTCTCCACTATGTATGTCCAAAAGTGGCTTCGCTGAGTAATGATTTTTTGTATTGCCGGCCTTTGGCCGGGCTTAGAGATTTTCTCCTCTATGTATGTCGAGCAGTGGCTTCGCTGAGTAATGATTTTTTGCATTGCTGGCCTTTGGCCGGGGTTAAAAATTTTATTCCCAATGGTATTTCGCACCACATTCCACCTTAAAAAATATTTTTACCTAAAATATTTTTAATTTTCATGTTTTTTATATTAACTCATCTTTTCAATCTATTGTACATATATATATATATATATATATATATATATATATATATATATATATATATATATATATATATATATATATATGTATATATATATATATATATATATATATATATATATATATATATATATATATGTCCAATATTAATAAGAAAAAATAAAATTGAATCTGAAAATATTGCATATTAGCAACTAACAAAAATAAAAGGTATATACCTCAATATCGGAGGACTAACAAAAAATATAAGGGAATTAGAAGTTCTTTGTTATGAAGAAAACTTTGATTTCATAGATGACGCACTTAACTAAGGATATCGACAACAGTGAAATCTCCTTGCAAAACTTTAAAGTCTTTCGTTGTGATAGTACATCACGGCACACAGGTGGAGTATGCATTTATGTTAATGAGAAATGGAATGTCAAAACATTAGATTGCAAATCGATTGAAAGAGAAATTTGGTGGCTTAAAATTAAAATAAAGTATAAAAATGTTTTACTTTGCTTGGTGGGAGTTTACAGATCACCCAATAAACAGACCTCGCCGGAACAACATTTTATTGAATTTTTTGCGGATGAAATGGAAGCTATTACCGAAAATGAAAATTTTTTGATTACTGGTGACTTCAACATTGATTGGCTGGGAACTAGTTCATATAAGAGGAAACTAGAAGAAATAATAAGAGACAACTATTTTAAGCAATTGGTCACAAAACCTACGCGTATATCATGCAACACATCATCACTAATAGATTATGCTGTTACTAACATAGAAAACATTATAGTAAATATAACCGAAAACATGAAAATAAGTGATCACGAGACACTGGAAATTAAAATACCCATAATAAAATGTACAAATGATGTAACAGCAAAGAAAGTTAAAACACTACATTACAACAACACTACTTTTAGAAACTCAATATTGTTTGGAGAACTCAGCAACATACCCCCAAATATTTCAACTAATGACTTCGCAAACTTACTAATGCTTGAAGTAAACAATATATTAAACTCAACGGTAGTCGAAAAAAGATTGAGAAATACAAATAAAACATCTTGCTGGTTTAATAATAATTTAAAATTATTGAGACAAAATAAAATTAATTTCTACTGTCTACCTAAATGGCATAATAATGAGTATTATTGGCGAGAATACAAACGCATAAGAAACCAATATAGTTCAATGTTAAGAAAAAGTGAAGCAAAGTACATAAACGCCAAAATAAGCCAAAGTTCTAACCAAAAAAAAGATATGTGGAGGGCTTTAAAAATGCTCATATTAAAAAAGGAGAACTCGCAAATTAATGAAATAGAATTAAATGGCAAAATAATAAATGACGAGTTGCAAATAGCAGAAGAACTGAACTTATTTTTTGTAGAAAGTGTGAGAGAAATTGCAGCAAGTATTCCTTATGTCAAATATGAAGATAATATTCATATCAATCATCATTCACCTTTCCAATTTGAGTTAATCGATATATTAGAAGTCAAGAAAATTATGAAAAATATGAACAACAAAAGGGATCAACATTTTCTTACAACAAGAACACTTCTTGGTAACTTTGATATAATAGGACAGTTACTGCATCATTTAGTAATTAAATCGCTTCAGACTGGCACTTTTCCTGACATCCTTAAAGAATCTTATATCGTTCCGATCCAAAAAGTTGCAAATACGAAGTCACCAAACGAAATACGTCCCGTTAACATGCTACCCGTATTAAGTAAACTATTGGAAAAAGTAGTATATAACCAATTAAGTAAATACTTTGAAACCAACAATTTGCTGTATGAGACACAATCGGGATTTAGAAAGAACCATAATTGTGAATCTCTACTAAACCTTGTAGTATCGGAATGGAAAATGGAAGTCGGAAAGAAAAAGTGTGTTGTTGCAGTTTTTGTAGATTTAAAGAAAGCTTTTGAAATTGATATCCTGCTAATAAAATTACAAAAATATGGCGTAAGAGAAACTGAACTTCTGTGGTTCAAAAGCTATTTGAGCAATCGCTCTCAAAAAACAAAATGTGGAAATTACGTATCATCTCCAACGACAATTGATACAGGAGTACCACAAGGGGCTGTGTTGGGAACACTCTTGTTCTTAATTTATATGAATGACCTACAAAATGTAGTTAATAAATGTAAGATGTGCATGTTTGCTGATGATACACTAATATATATATGTGGGGAAAATCCTGAAGAATGTGTTCGAAACTTGAATGAAGACCTAACTAATATCGAAAAGTACTTAAAAATGAATAAAATAAAGCTAAATACAAACAAAACAAAAGCGATGATAATAAACGGAAACGCTTCAGAAATAGTACGCATGGAAAACACCGAAATAGAGCAAGTTGATGAATATAAATTCATAGGAATAATTGTGGATAATAAATTAAACTTTATACCACACAATGAGTACGTATGTAAAAAAGTTGCTAAAAAGATTGCATTTTTAAGAAGAGTTAGAATTAAAATTTCAACTTCAACAGCCATAAATATTTATAACACAACTATCAAACCACATTTTGAATACTGTTCAACAATATTATTCCTGGGTACGCAACAAATGAAAGATAGGCTTCAAAAGCTTCAAAACAAAGGAATGAGATGTATTCTTAGATGCAGTAGGATGACACATATACAAAATATGCTCACAAAACTACAATGGCTTTCAATTAATCAGCTTCTGGTGATGAATACGCTAATATTCATATTTAAGATACAAAAAGGAATGATGCCACAATACATGAATAAACATTTGGTCAACGTAGCTAATGTTCAGCCGTACAATTTAAGAAATGCCAATGATTACAGGCTTTTGTTTGTCTCAACATCTTTTTCACAAAACACATTATTCTATAAAGGACTTAAAATTTTTAATGAAATGCCTTCAGAATTGAAAAATGAAAATAATTTATATTTATTCAAACGTAAAATAATTGATTATATTAGACAAAAATTTTAATATCTATCAAATTTACATACATTCATACATAACCTTTTTAAATCTTAATGTAAAAAATTGTAACAATAATTAGAAAATTGTACTTAAAATAGCAATATAAATGCTAAATAAATAAAGAACAACAACAACTACATTGGAGGGCTACTAGAGCTGAAAAAAAAAATAAAAAATATATATTAAGTTTTTTTATTTAACACATTGTTGTCACAATACTAATATATAAATGAAATTTATTTGTTGGTGGTTAAGCAATGTCTATATGCATTTCATTGGTGCTTTACCAAATCGTCAGTAGACTTTAACCACAGTTTTGGAAAGTTAAAAACCTCTTATCTTATGCATATACTTCCGAAAACCATCTGAGAATTCACAACTTGTAAATTACAAACTATTTTCAAAAATAACAACAGAACAAGAACATAGGCTTGCAACTCATACAAAACTAAACCAACAAATAAAGTATGTTTGATACGAATCTATTTTATTTTTCTACACCTTTATACAATCAGAAATCCATTGGATAACAAGAAAAGTATTTATAAGGCAAAATGAAAAATAAAATTTAAATCAAAATGTTATTAAGTTTTTTTATTTAACACATTGTTGTCACAATACTAATATATAAATGAAATTTATTTGTTGGTGGTTAAGCAATGTCTATATGCATTTCATTGGTGCTTTACCAAATCGTCAGTAGACTTTAACCACAGTTTTGAAAAGTTAAAAACCTCTTATCTTATGCATATACTTCCGAAAACCATCTGAGAATTCACAACTTGTAAATTACAAACTATTTTCAAAAATAACAACAGAACAAGAACATAGGCTTGCAACTCATACAAAACTAAACCAACAAATAAAGTATGTTTGATACGAATCTATTTTATTTTTCTACACCTTTATACAATCAGAAATCCATTGGATAACAAGAAAAGTATTTATAAGGCAAAATGAAAAACAAAATTTAAATCAAAATGTTATTAAGTTTTTTTATTTAACATATTGTTGTCACAATTGTATAAAGGTGTAGAAAAATAAAATAGATTCGTATCGTATTCGAATTATATTATTTCTATTAGAAATAATATAATTCTTAATATATTAAGTGACTAAATTTTTCAACATATTTATTGCTTTAATTCATCGCAAATATAACATAAAAAATTAAAATACATACATAAAAAAAATTAAAAACCTATTCATAGAAAACAATATCAAAAATTCATATAAAGTATAAAACGTCTTAATACTAAACAAAAAGTATATAATACAAATATAGTACATAATCATCACATTTCTTGTAGTTTTTTATTTATTAACTCTAGTTTAGCATTTATCATTTATATTTCATAAGCAGACTTCTTTTTTTTATTTCAAAATTTTTTTTATTTATTTGATAATTTATATATGAATTATTTTCCGGGCGTTTTAAAGTTTTTAAAATCTCTTAATTTTTCGATTGGCTTTTTAATATTGCTAATCGTTCGTCCTCCCGACTATTGCTTAATGCTTTTCTATTTTTTGCCAATGGCGGCTCGGTGCATTTAACGGAAGTTGAAGGCTCCTCAGGTCCAAATGTTGATTCCGCCCCATCGGAATCATGCTGAGTTGCCAAGCCCATTGCAGAACCACTTGGGTTTATTTGTGTTTGCATTGACACAAGCTCCACAGTGCTCTGTTCCAATGGGCTCAAGCTCACTTCAGTAGATGGGCCACCGCCAGTACTTTGAAAATTTCTCTTGTTTGAAGCCAATTTTCTTTTCAAATTGGCTTTATAGTGGGTCCATACCTGTGATTAAATAGAAATAATTTTACGTAAGGTAAAATAAATTATTCAGTAGATCTGCTACTATCTCGTTGCCATTCTTTGGTAGTTTTAATAGGAGGTCCTAAGCTATTTAATTGGTCAGAAAATTTATCCCATTTCTCTTTGATACATTTTGCTACATCCAAATGGCAGTTTCCCTCGGCCAATCTCTGGATTCATTTACATAAGATCAACCAGTTTTTCCATTTGTTTTTTATTTGTAATTTTGCTAAGAACAATTAATAATTAATTATTTTTTTGCTTTTTTAGATTTTATATGTTTACTTACAAATTTTTCTTCATTTTGTTTTTTGAACTTGTAACGCTCGCGAAACAACAGCTAATGAGCTGTTGTACGTTTTTGACAGTACTGACAACACATAAATACACATATTGTAAACGATAATCGGTGTTGTTAAAGGCAAACAACTTAACATACAACATTACAGACAACAGTTGTAAACCATAATCGCTTTTTCAAAAATACAACATTGAACTAACCATAATCGGGCCCTTAATTAAATAAAAAATAAATAAATAAATTCAGCTCTTTTCTTCTTTTTCCATACATATTTAGCTTTTTCAACATTACTGTTCTATCAATCGTTTCAAATGCTCTTTTGAAGTCGAGAAAAATTTAAGTCATTTTCTTACTATTTCCTAGTTCTTTAAATTTATTAATGACATAGTTAACTGTTGTCTAACAAGAATGTTTTTTATGGAAACCTGATTGATATTTGGATAGTATATTATGTTCCTCTATATATATCTCCAATTGAACTTTCACAACTGTTTCCAGTATCTTTTCACAAGTTTTCAGTGTTAATTGTGAGCTGTACGTTTCTTAGCACTCTTATAACATATGTATAAGGATATCCGCTACTTTTTTTGATGTGGTAATGAACCACTGTAACAAAAACAAAACACTATATTTGTCAACTATTATTTCAACTATAAAATAAGGTCAAGTTGATCTGATATACCCAGCCCCCTGGGTATAATGGGCAATAAGAGTGCAAAGAAGACAATTTTTGCCAATTCTGTTCTACATCCAAAGTGATCACACAACCTATGTACATATTTGTATATGCAGACTCCGGCAATCATCCATACGAAGACAATTCCATAAATAAATTAAAAAAAGAGGAAGCATAGGGTATTTTACGCGAATTTATTTGACAGGTTGATTGTATGTTCTGCAACATTGCAATTCTAGCATCTTTTCACATCCTCAAAACTCCCGATCATTGCATGACGACATAAAATACTTAAAATGTATGAAGAGGTCCATACGAGGACAACATAAATAATGTTTATAATTTCTCCGGTACTTAACTCTATAAAGTAACATTTAGCTTTACTTAATTTATTTGTTGTAATATTAATTATAATAACTTTAAAAAATTGAAATAAAAAAATGTTTAATGGAACTTCAGTCGTGATATTATGATATTAGAATTTTAATCAGAACTGCGATATTTCATTTTTATTGCTTTACAATTATTCTGGTGGTATTTAAATGCAACTTGCATCTAGCCTGCATAGAAGTAATGTCAAGTAAACATAAAAAGAGTAAAATAAACAAAGATCGGAAAATCCGGAACAAATCTAGATCACGTAACATTCGCAGAATTTAATGAAAATTTGGTCACAGGTAGTACTAATTAATCTAAGAATTATGATAAAAAAAATTGGAGCGGACTCCCTTAGTTTGGGAGTTATAGCCCTCTAAAGGTCAAACATAAATATGGCTATAACATCCTTCATATTAACACCACATGATTGATATAATGTGATGTGATGATGTAAAGGTCTTGAAAATACCTTTCAAACGATATATAACAACCTGGGATTATATTGGTTTGAAAGCGCTAGGGGTTAAAAATTGATTTTTTTATACTGACTTTTTTTTACAAAAGTACCGTTAAATCGAAACGGGGTCTATATAACGGTACTTTATAATAATGTAAAATAAATAGAAGACATTCACACCTTTCATTTGACACCTATATCAAAAATATCTGATAAGAAATAAAGGCGCTACAAAGGAATTAAAACGTAAAAAATAAGAGCAGGTATGATTTTACTGTATGTAGAACAGTGGCTTTTCTCCACTATGTATGTCCAAAAGTGGCTTCGCTGAGTAATGATTTTTTGTATTGCCGGCCTTTGGCCGGGCTTAGAGATTTTCTCCTCTATGTATGTCGAGCAGTGGCTTCGCTGAGTAATGATTTTTTGCATTGCTGGCCTTTGGCCGGGGTTAAAAATTTTATTCCCAATGGTATTTCGCACCACATTCCACCTTAAAAAATATTTTTACCTAAAATATTTTTAATTTTCATGTTTTTTATATTAACTCATCTTTTCAATCTATTGTACATATATATATATATATATATATATATATATATATATATATATATATATATATATATATATATATATATATATGTATATATATATATATATATATATATATATATATATATATATATATATATATATATGTCCAATATTAATAAGAAAAAATAAAATTGAATCTGAAAATATTGCATATTAGCAACTAACAAAAATAAAAGGTATATACCTCAATATCGGAGGACTAACAAAAAATATAAGGGAATTAGAAGTTCTTTGTTATGAAGAAAACTTTGATTTCATAGATGACGCACTTAACTAAGGATATCGACAACAGTGAAATCTCCTTGCAAAACTTTAAAGTCTTTCGTTGTGATAGTACATCACGGCACACAGGTGGAGTATGCATTTATGTTAATGAGAAATGGAATGTCAAAACATTAGATTGCAAATCGATTGAAAGAGAAATTTGGTGGCTTAAAATTAAAATAAAGTATAAAAATGTTTTACTTTGCTTGGTGGGAGTTTACAGATCACCCAATAAACAGACCTCGCCGGAACAACATTTTATTGAATTTTTTGCGGATGAAATGGAAGCTATTACCGAAAATGAAAATTTTTTGATTACTGGTGACTTCAACATTGATTGGCTGGGAACTAGTTCATATAAGAGGAAACTAGAAGAAATAATAAGAGACAACTATTTTAAGCAATTGGTCACAAAACCTACGCGTATATCATGCAACACATCATCACTAATAGATTATGCTGTTACTAACATAGAAAACATTATAGTAAATATAACCGAAAACATGAAAATAAGTGATCACGAGACACTGGAAATTAAAATACCCATAATAAAATGTACAAATGATGTAACAGCAAAGAAAGTTAAAACACTACATTACAACAACACTACTTTTAGAAACTCAATATTGTTTGGAGAACTCAGCAACATACCCCCAAATATTTCAACTAATGACTTCGCAAACTTACTAATGCTTGAAGTAAACAATATATTAAACTCAACGGTAGTCGAAAAAAGATTGAGAAATACAAATAAAACATCTTGCTGGTTTAATAATAATTTAAAATTATTGAGACAAAATAAAATTAATTTCTACTGTCTACCTAAATGGCATAATAATGAGTATTATTGGCGAGAATACAAACGCATAAGAAACCAATATAGTTCAATGTTAAGAAAAAGTGAAGCAAAGTACATAAACGCCAAAATAAGCCAAAGTTCTAACCAAAAAAAAGATATGTGGAGGGCTTTAAAAATGCTCATATTAAAAAAGGAGAACTCGCAAATTAATGAAATAGAATTAAATGGCAAAATAATAAATGACGAGTTGCAAATAGCAGAAGAACTGAACTTATTTTTTGTAGAAAGTGTGAGAGAAATTGCAGCAAGTATTCCTTATGTCAAATATGAAGATAATATTCATATCAATCATCATTCACCTTTCCAATTTGAGTTAATCGATATATTAGAAGTCAAGAAAATTATGAAAAATATGAACAACAAAAGGGATCAACATTTTCTTACAACAAGAACACTTCTTGGTAACTTTGATATAATAGGACAGTTACTGCATCATTTAGTAATTAAATCGCTTCAGACTGGCACTTTTCCTGACATCCTTAAAGAATCTTATATCGTTCCGATCCAAAAAGTTGCAAATACGAAGTCACCAAACGAAATACGTCCCGTTAACATGCTACCCGTATTAAGTAAACTATTGGAAAAAGTAGTATATAACCAATTAAGTAAATACTTTGAAACCAACAATTTGCTGTATGAGACACAATCGGGATTTAGAAAGAACCATAATTGTGAATCTCTACTAAACCTTGTAGTATCGGAATGGAAAATGGAAGTCGGAAAGAAAAAGTGTGTTGTTGCAGTTTTTGTAGATTTAAAGAAAGCTTTTGAAATTGATATCCTGCTAATAAAATTACAAAAATATGGCGTAAGAGAAACTGAACTTCTGTGGTTCAAAAGCTATTTGAGCAATCGCTCTCAAAAAACAAAATGTGGAAATTACGTATCATCTCCAACGACAATTGATACAGGAGTACCACAAGGGGCTGTGTTGGGAACACTCTTGTTCTTAATTTATATGAATGACCTACAAAATGTAGTTAATAAATGTAAGATGTGCATGTTTGCTGATGATACACTAATATATATATGTGGGGAAAATCCTGAAGAATGTGTTCGAAACTTGAATGAAGACCTAACTAATATCGAAAAGTACTTAAAAATGAATAAAATAAAGCTAAATACAAACAAAACAAAAGCGATGATAATAAACGGAAACGCTTCAGAAATAGTACGCATGGAAAACACCGAAATAGAGCAAGTTGATGAATATAAATTCATAGGAATAATTGTGGATAATAAATTAAACTTTATACCACACAATGAGTACGTATGTAAAAAAGTTGCTAAAAAGATTGCATTTTTAAGAAGAGTTAGAATTAAAATTTCAACTTCAACAGCCATAAATATTTATAACACAACTATCAAACCACATTTTGAATACTGTTCAACAATATTATTCCTGGGTACGCAACAAATGAAAGATAGGCTTCAAAAGCTTCAAAACAAAGGAATGAGATGTATTCTTAGATGCAGTAGGATGACACATATACAAAATATGCTCACAAAACTACAATGGCTTTCAATTAATCAGCTTCTGGTGATGAATACGCTAATATTCATATTTAAGATACAAAAAGGAATGATGCCACAATACATGAATAAACATTTGGTCAACGTAGCTAATGTTCAGCCGTACAATTTAAGAAATGCCAATGATTACAGGCTTTTGTTTGTCTCAACATCTTTTTCACAAAACACATTATTCTATAAAGGACTTAAAATTTTTAATGAAATGCCTTCAGAATTGAAAAATGAAAATAATTTATATTTATTCAAACGTAAAATAATTGATTATATTAGACAAAAATTTTAATATCTATCAAATTTACATACATTCATACATAACCTTTTTAAATCTTAATGTAAAAAATTGTAACAATAATTAGAAAATTGTACTTAAAATAGCAATATAAATGCTAAATAAATAAAGAACAACAACAACTACATTGGAGGGCTACTAGAGCTGAAAAAAAAAATAAAAAATATATATTAAGTTTTTTTATTTAACACATTGTTGTCACAATACTAATATATAAATGAAATTTATTTGTTGGTGGTTAAGCAATGTCTATATGCATTTCATTGGTGCTTTACCAAATCGTCAGTAGACTTTAACCACAGTTTTGGAAAGTTAAAAACCTCTTATCTTATGCA